>CM062295.1:481481480-481550363 GCA_031216915.1 Pictodentalium vernedei
ATATAAGCAGCCAAGACTTGCCTGGACACAACTGCAAAGCTACAGAATATAGACTAGTAGTATAGCAGGAACGATTCGATCCCCATTACCCTGAGCTTTGAGGGGGGGGGGGGGGCAGCTAGAGTTAAATTCCCATAGGAATCGAAGATTTTTTTTTTTTTTTGCAACATCCAGCTAGATCCTGCAAGCGGAGTATCTACTGCATATAAAGTTTGTTATGTTTTATATATATACATGGGTATGGTATGTATTGTTATGTATGTAGATCTACATACATAATATGGGTATGTGATGAAAAATTGATGGAAAAGGTGAGTTTTCTTGAAAGTTTTCCTCACGAAAACGGCCGACGTACGTTGCTAATGACGTTGGGACGTCATGATGCGCACGCGTCATCATAGAAACGTTGACCCCTGTTGTTGTCTACTGTACAATCCCGATGTTCGGGTCACGGTGTGTCGGGCCTCTCGCACTGGACTGATATGGTAGTATAGTAAGGGTATTACATACCCCATGTAGGCCCCTTGTTAGCCCTTCGTATGACTGGTATAGGTAGTACGTAATGCTAGGCCAAGCGGTATTATTGGGTGAAGGTGGGGGTAATGTATGGCTGTCTAGTCCGGTAGTATAGGCTGCACGGTCTGTACCTTTGCTGGTCTCCTCTTAGTATTTGGTACTACTAACACACTAAATGTATTTTATCGGGGGGGGGGGGCTGAGTGGTGGCGGAGGGGTGGTATACGTACAAAGTAATGCTAGGCTATGTAGTATTGTGGGAGGGGGTGCAATGCATGATTGTCTAGTATGGTAGAATAGGATGTGCGCGGTTTACCCATATTAGTCTGCTGTTGGCCCTTAGTGCTATCAGCTCACCTAAGGCGTTACACTGCCCTACAGTCGGTATGGGTATAACGTGATGCTAGATCACGCTGTGTTATGCTTGGTTGTCTTATACGATAGTATAGAATGAATTGTCTGTACTCCGGGTGTCTGCTATTAGCTCTTAGTACCACTATCCACTTAAGGCGTTGTGCTGGCACACAGTTGGTACCGGTGGTGTATAATGCAAAGTCATGTAGTATTGTGGGGTAGGGGTGGGGGTTATGCTTGATTTCTAAAATCGTAGTAGAGAATGGATGGTTTTATGGACATTCTAAGACTTGACTGAGGGTAGAGATCAGGATATGAGATAGCCAACAAACCTGCAGTAGTGCGATAAGTCAGTAGTAATGATTGTAGAAGGCTGTAAGTCTGGTAGCCAATAGTATTGGTGACTACAGTAGAAACTAATCATATGACAGGCGGTAGTGACAATGGGTATGTCAACAGTAATGGTCTTAGACCTATGAAGGATTTGGGGTGGTCTAGATGCCAGGAGCTGAGCATGCGCTGGGCGCCATAACTATCTTCAGACAGATATCCTCCAAAAGATATCCTTCACATGTATCCTCCAATAGGACATGACCATGTCATGGGTATCCTCCAATTCGCAGATGAGCATGAGAGTCGTATGTGATAAGATTCGATTCGTTCGAGCAATCTGTGATAGCTAACAAACCTGAGGCTGAAGCATCGCTACAAGTCAGTAGTAGTAATCGTACAAGGATGTAAGCCTGGTAGCCAATAGTATTGGGTGACTACAGTAGAAGCCAATCACAGGGCAGATGGCGATGACTATGAGTAAGTCATCATTATGGTCTTAGACCTATGAGGGCATGGAGTGGTCTAGAGGCCAGGAAATGAACAGGCACACCCACTAGGTGCCCACAACTATCCTCCGAAGGGTACCTGCTAAAAGGTATCCTCCAATAGTACGTGACCAAGTCGTGTGTATCCTTCAATACCCGTATGTGGCTATGTGCTGCATGTGTTGTGCGCACATTGTGCACTAGGACACAAGCAAATATCCGCTCATCTAGCATGTGCCCATGTGTCATATGTCATGTGCGCGCATTGTGCATTAGCACACAAGCACATTCCACCAAACACAAGCCCGACATTCGTGCAGTCCCGTCTATGGTCTGACTATGCCTAAAGAATCCTTTTTTTACCGCAAGTGCCGTATGTGATGTGTGCAGATACCTTTGACATGCACTAACACAATGTGCGCACATCACATACGCCACATTGGCACATACGGTGAAAAGGGGAGTCGTACCTGCTATACTACTTAGACTGTCGAAGTGTAGCATTATTTCATGCGACTGTTTGTTTGTTGTAAAACTTTCTTCTCTTCTTCTTCTTCTTCTTCTTCTTCTTCTTCTTCTTCTTCCAGGGATTGACCCGTATCCTGTACCTCCTTTGCGTTTCGATTCATTTTGCCTAGCCCTTAGTGTGGGATGGGCCAACCAGACATTAAAATTACTTTAGCTGAGCATTAGAAGAAAAAAGCTGAAGTCAAGAATCACTTCGGCGATGCAACCACCTCCTTGCTTTCAAAAAATAGACTTTAACAGCGCTTCAACACGTGCCTTGATCTGGGCTCGAAATTTTTTTTAAAATAATTTGACAGATAGGACGCCCATGAGTCTTATATTCGCCCAGCGTCTGGAGTAAGGAACAATACCGGGGGGGGGGGGGATATTAAATTCTCCCATTTTCGGCATCCGAGTGGAGTTACTTTTGACAAAAAGAACTGGCGCCTCCCAGAAGTTTGTAAGAATATCCTTATGGTTGGTAGCTCAAATCTAGGACGCATTGATCGAGATTCCCACCCGGACATCCAGGGGAGGGGGGTGCGGGCGTAGCTAGGATTTCCTATTAAGGGGGTGGCATAATTTTTTATTTTTTATTTTTTTTTTTGGGGGGGGGGGGGTGTGGGCAGGTCGATATATGCCACAAGCCTATCCGTAGGCCTGAGGTGCAGGTGTGCGTGGCCCACCGATGGGAGTGCTATACCCACCCCAACCTCAGGCCTTCGGTCCCCCTCACCCATTGGAGAAAATTTTAAACATTCAATGCCCTGGTACTGAATCTGGGACCCTCTGGTGCTTTAATTTTCCTATTTTGAGGGGGGTGGGCACTGTAATTTTTAGGGGACTATGGCACCCTAGGCCCCCATCCGCCTACGCCACTTAGAGTGTTATCCTGGCGACAAGTTCAATTATTTGCCCTCTATGTTCAAAGGGCACAGTGGCAAGCCCAGCCCCCTCCCCCCAAATAAAAAAATATTGTAAAATATTGGCGTGAACTCACGAAATGAAGATACTGATCTCGTAATTGAGCAGTTGCCGAATATGTTAGTAATATCAGCGTCAAGTTTAGGTCGGAAAAAATTTATTTCGTTGAACTAAACTTTTCTCAAAACCTCCCATCGGCCCAAAGGGGAGGGGGTAGGGGGGAAATCTCTTTTAAATCGCGGTTTAACTTTTGTACCAGCACCGAAGCCCAAAACTTGTAATCAGGCAAATATATCACCGTATAACTGTAATTTTCTTAGGCAAATGAAATTAGCAGATCGCTTTATAAACTTCCTATAACAGAATCATCTGGTTGGTCACCTCCAGATAGTGAAGTGGATCCTGAAATTGTTGAGGCAAACACACGATCCTCCAAAAAGTGTTCAGCAAGAACATACTAGAGTATGCAGTTAATTAAGGTCATTGATAATGAATTTAAACCAGCTGGCCGATGGGGGATATGTTACACCTATAATGCTTATGTTGTTTTTTGATATCCGGTATAACAAGTACAATCTGCCCGTACACACAATTAATACTGACTTTAACCCTTTACCTAACGTAACGACCAAAACCGGCCAGCGCTATTTACAAAAATCGCCAATTTTAATTATTTTTTTCATTTTTTGTCTCAAAAACATAACTATTTTTTCCCATTTTTTGTCTCAGCTCGTTCCAATGAGGGGTCATAACCTATGTTTTTGAGACAAAAAATGATAAACAATTATGTATTCAAGAATTTTGTTTGCAAGTGTCGTAAACTTATGAATGTTGGAAAGTGTAAAGAATTATTTATGTTTTTGGTGCCCCCCCCCCCCCCCCCCCCAAAGACAGACTCTGGTTACGTGCCTGCCGACAAGTGTTCAGCATTAACATACTCTCCGACAAAACAATTTAACAGTCAGTGAACGGAGAGAGAAATTAGTTATCGAACCAGCCGACAACGGTGGGCAAGTTGTTCTATCTCGGGATAATTATATAAAAGGAAGCCATGAGACAACTCAGCTATATTAAACATTATAAGAAAACAGATCCACTTATTTGGCCTAGTAATATCGAAAAATTCAGTAAGATCCTAAAATTTCTCCTCGAAGAAGGTCGTATAAACAAAAAACAATTGAAATATTTAACAGCTAAGCTCAGTGCTCAAACAAGACAATTTTACATCCTACCAAAATCCACAAGGGCCGTTTTTCATGGACGCAGGGACGTGGCGACAGGGAGTGTGTGGGTATGTGTCATCCCTCCCCTCCCCCAATCCTGGCCAAAATGTCCTATAGTTGGAAATTCGGAGGGCAAGTCATGAGTAGTTGGAAATTTAATCTATCTGATATTTGGATTTTAAAGCTTCTTTGGTGATGTCTCCTTCACTTCTCAAAATTCCAACTCGGTTTCAAATCGGCAAAAATTCCAACTGATATTTACAACTATAGTCTACGTAATATCAAGATTCAAAAGTATGCATGATGTCAATCGGTACGAGATTTCTATAGTACGTTTAATTATCGTAATTAAAAAAAAATCCTCGAAATGCACTTCAAGAAAATCACATGATGTAAAATCGTTAATTCCAGCTTTAACAGTTACAAAATGATGAAACATCAAAAATTGATCATTCCTGCATAAGATCTGATTTAATGTTAGGACAGTGTGAATTGTTCAAGGCTCTCAGCGTGAGCATTTGTTTATCACACATTCAGTTCCCAGAATAATACCAAATAATAATAACCTGATAATTCTATCAGAAATGTGTTGGCATTTCAGTTACTAGGATCAATTTTATTCCTCTTTCATGGCTTCATTTGCTAAATTTTTCTCAGTAGTGTATTTCCAACTAGGTGGAGGGACCGGGAGGGGGAAACCCCTCCCTGTCCCTTCCCCTGGTTAGAAATTCACAACCCTACCCCCCCCCCCCCCCCCCCAATCGGAAGCCTCTATCCACGTCCCTGCATGGACGGATGACTTACTCCAATCTGGAGGTCAATTGTCTCGGAATGTTGTGTCATCTCGGAACTCATTGATTATCATCTAAAACATATACTACTCTCAGTTTACTGAGCATCAAGTATATCCAGCAACATGTTTTACACACTAAAAACTAAAGTGTTAAAACTGACACTTTCAATGTGTTAAACCCATTCTAACTCTTAGGGTTTGATTTTAACACTCAAAGTACAATGCGTTAAGCACTTAGACATTACAATCGTCAGACATCTGAAACTTCAATGGATGGCACTTCCCATGTGTCTAGCATTGGTGGTTCTTCCAGAATCGTCCATAAATTGATTTGCGCTTGGTGGGTACATAATTGAAAGGACACAACGCAGATGGCGCGAATCAGGCCCGAGAGTTCGAGCCTGATCCGCGTCATCTGCGTTGTTTCCTTTTAAGTGACGCGACATTACACTTGTCAAGTGGTATTATTGTAACACCTGTCAAGTTCTAGGATATCAACACTTGAACAAAGTGCTAGTTCAGCACTTAGTAAGTGTTAAATACAGCACTTCAAGTGTAGTTTTTAACACTTTAGTTTTTAGCGTGTACGTTTTAGTTGAAATATTGTTATGAAAAGTGTGTATATTTTATATTTAATTATATCTTTAATGATTTAAGCACAGAAAGTGACATTATGTTTGTGTTTGACATTATTTTTTAGCTTTTGAATACGATAACCATGGAAAATGGATATTATTGGTAAAAGAGTATTTTTTTCAAATTTACCAAAAAGTTCAATATCGAGTATGAGACCCATTATTGTTAATTACAGCTTGACAACGCCTTCTCATGCTCCCAGTCAGGTTCCAGATGGTCCTTCGTGGGGTGTTGTTCCATTCTTGGACCAGTATAGCACCAAGCTCCTGGACACTTCTTGATTGGACTGGACGGACTAAAATTGCAAGCTGCAACTCATTCCAGACATGTTCGATTGGATTGAGGTCAGGGGATCTTGCTGGCCAGTCCATACGCTCAATCCCCTCCCTCTGTCGGTACTCCCGGACAGCATGGGCAACATGAGAACGGGCCCTTTCGTCCATCACAATGAATCTACCACCCACTGCACCTGCATACAATCTGACGTGGGCATCCAGGATCTCATCAATATACCGCTGTGCAGTCAATGGACCACGGTCAAGGACACAGAGCTCTGTAATCCATCCCAGCTGATGCCGCCACATACCATTATTGACCCTCCACCATAGCGGTCATGCTCAGCAATGTTGGCTGCATGGAATCGCTCTCCTGGTCTTCTCCATACCCTAGAACGCCTATCTGTGTTGTCTAGGCAGTACCTTGACTCATCTGTAAAACGGACAGGTCGTCAATCTTCTCTGGTCCAGCCAACGTGATCCATGTCCCATTCATATCGTGCATGGCGGTGGTTCTGGGACAGCTGAATGCGAATACATGGTCTTCTTGATCGGAGACCACCTTCGTGCAACCTTGCCCGGATAGTCTGCATCGAAACATTTATCCCGGATGCATTTTGAAGCGGTTGCTGTGTCAAAGCGGTTCCTACGGGCCTGAATGATCAAAAACCGATCTTCAGCTGCAGATGTTGCCCTGCCTCTGCCACCACCATGTAGTGTGACTGGTGTGCCATACTTCTGAAATCTTGCCCAGGCTCTGGTGATCACCACATGGTGCACACCAAGGGCTTCACCAACCTGACGACGGGTAGCCCCCTGTTACACCATCCCTACAGCCCACCACATTTCTGCTTCAGACAGATGTCTTCTTACATCTGCATTCGCCATATTCAATCATTAAATCACAAGGGTTTGTGTTGAAATGAAGACTGAATACCCAACACATCTCATGTACATGTAGACAGTACACGAACACATCTTGGAAATCAAGGGGTACATGCTTTTCATGACTGTCACGAAGTCTGCTTGTCAAGAGAGCTAACGTAAACACTGGGGACCATCTCAATACATTCTCCACCATATCATATCCACCAAAAATATCGCAAATGTGTCACAAGAAAATTTCACAATGATGTGTCAAATATGTGGTGCTTAGCAAACTAATAGACGTCCGTCCGAGCTATCTCAAACATACACAGGATTTCCTGTCAACAATTTCTAAATTGAAAATATCGAAAAATCCAATCATGGCTGCTTTGGATATCGACAGCATGTATACTAACATTGATATTGATAAATGTGTTAAATCTGTTAAAAATGCATTCGAAACATATCCTGATGCAAAGCGCTCGAATGAACAGATTTGGGATCTTTTAGAGCTAAGCTTAAAAGGTATAATGACTTTCAATTCAATGGAGAAAATTATTTGCAAACACTACAGTACCAACCACTACGACGCCTACCATTATTACACCGACCACCGTAGCAACAAGGTAACATAAACTACAACTTCAATACGAACCACTGCTGCACCAACAACCATAGCTACTGTACCAACAACTATATCGCCATCTACCACAACAGTAACCAATACAATACCACCCACGACAACCACAATAGGATCAATCTCAAGTACAACAACCACTATACCTACGACACTCACAACTACAGCAGTCAAACCGACACTACTACATGACCCACTAATATTATTGATGCAGCGAGTATATCACCAACTACTACAAAACCAAACCATTACAACACCAACAACTACAATTACTACACCAACCACGAAAGAATTAAAACGCCAACTACCACACTAACCACAATTATATCAACTACTACTGCACAAACACCTACTACATCAACCACTACAACACAAACTTTACAACACCATCTACTATTACAAAAGCCAATGCAACTCCAACCTCGACAACATCAACGCCTACTATAGTAACAACCACAATATCAACTACTGACACATCTACACCAACTTTTGTACAAAGCACTATAACTATACCACTAACCAATATAATACTAACCACTACAGCTATTGTGGGGGCACGGTGGCGCTGTGTACTAAAGCGTACTGTACGTCGATGGTGCACCTGCCTTCACCCAATGCTAACCCTGCTTGTGTGGAGTTAGTATGTTGCGGAGCTGACAGTTGCTTGCCGTTTCTCGGTGACTCTCTCCGGGTACTCCGGCTTCCTCCACCCGTAAAACTGTCGTGGTCATGATAAGTCATTGTGTAGAAATATGTGGCCTTAAACTCCAATAAATAAATAAATAAATACACCAACAACTACAACACCAACGAGTACAACACCAACCACTAGTAATATAGCATGTGCTTAACCCTTTACCTACCATGAAAAGCAGACGACACTTGCAAACAAAATTCTTGAATAACTAATTTTTTTCATTTTTTTTGTCTCAAAAACATAGGTTATGACCCCTCATTGGAACGAGCTCGTCAAGCTCGTTCCAATGAGGGGTCATAACCTATGTTTTTGAGACAAAAAATGAAAAAATTATGAAAATTAAATGGCGATTTTTGAGAATAGCGATGGCGGGTTTTGACGGTTACGTTGGGTAAAGGATTAAAATGCCTTTTACCGGAGTAAAGCTTGCGGTTTTAATGCCTTTTACTACTTTCTTAGTAGCATAGCGGGGAGCGCGGTGGCTCAGTTGGTAGAGGTGCAGGCTGCAAGCCGAGAGGTCCTCGGTTCGAATCCCACCTGCGGCAACCGCGTTGTGTCCTTGGGCAAGACACTTCATCTCCATTGCCCGCGTGGGGGCACGGTGACGCCGTGTACTATGGCGTACTGCACGTCGATGGTGCGCCTGTCTCCAACCAATCTAACGCGAGTTACGATGTTGGGGAGCTGGCAGCTGCTCGTCGTTGCTCGGTGGTTCTCTCCGGGTACTCCGGCTTCCTCCACCCGTAAAACTGTCACGGTCATGATTAGCCATTGTGCATAAATATGTGACCTTAAACATCAATAAATAAATAAATAAGTAGTAGCATAGCGTGTGGTTTAATGACATTTTACCAGGATCTCATATGATGTAATGTCGCGGTGAATGAAGGATATCATGCTGGTTAGTATGGTAGCTGACGTGAGCGGCCAGGCTGCGACGTCGTTATCCTTGTGACACATGCTGTTAGTGTGCATGATCAGCGTGTGATGTCAAGGCGGGGCGTGTTTCTTGTCCATTTTGTATGATGGAGGCCGCCATCTTGTTTTTATTGTCACAGGTTGAAAGCAATAAATAGGTTGCTGCACTGTGTAAGAAGCAATGTCTATTCACCTGAAACGATCCAACAACGACCATAATTACCAGGATCAAAAACTGTTTATCTGGCTCGGATTCCCCACCTTTCTAACCCATCACATATAGGGTTAGCATTAGATGGTGGCATGTGTACCCTCGACACGTCTTAGCACATCGTTGTCCCACTTGGGTAATTTTGATTAAGTGTCTTGCCCTAGAGCACAATGCATATGACGTGGACTGGAATGGACCTATGTCTTGTCGATTTGAAGTCCAATGCTTTAACCATGGAACCACCGCGCCTCCAGAGCCGCGGCTTTGGTCTATGGCCTAGCAGCTGGAAACTATGTAGGTATTGGTCTAGGAGTCAAGAAGTCCACAGAATTTGCAGAAGCTAGGAGCTACGAAAGCCATAATCGAGTAGTGTGGGCATTGATGGGGACCCTTTTTGGACGAATGCGGACTTTTGTAGTCTTATGGCGACTAATGTGGGCCTCTGTAGACTAAAATGGACCGGAATGGGCTTTTTGTAGACTGGTGTGGACTAATGTGGACTGATGTGGACAATATTGTCCCCTGTAGACGTATGGGGACTTTTGTGGATAACTGTGGGACTTTGTGGACTGATGTGGGCCTTCGTGCACTGATGACTGTGGTTTGGGGACAACTCGGGAATTTTGAGGACTGAAAATGGTGGTGGTTTGGGGACTATCGGTTAGTACTTTGGACTATCGCGAACTGAAGATAGTGGTTGTTGGTGGTGTATTTGTTGTAGTTGTTGGCGTAGTAGTTATTTATATATTTATTGTGGTTTAACGACACCTTCAATAGCCAGGGTCCCCTCATGTCGGAGGTGTAGTAGTTGTATTGATATGTTTATTCGCTGGTTTGGAAGTTGTAGTGGTTGGTGTAATAGCTGTATTGGTTGGAGTTGTGATTGTTGATGGTAATAGTTGAAGTGGTTGGTGATATAGTGCTTAGTGTTCTAGTAGTTGGTGTAGTAGTTGTTGCAGTAGTTTCAGTGGTTGATATGGTAGTTGTTACTGTAGTAGTTGTTGGTGCTGTCCAAGTAGGTGGTGATGTTTATGGTGTTTTGCTGGTTGGTGTAGTAACGGTTGGTGTCGCAGTTGTTGATGTTGTAGTTACAGGTTTAGTTGCTGCAGGTGTGGTGGTTGGCGTCGTAGTTAAAGTGGCTTTTGTTGTTGGGGTTGTTGGTGTAGTAGATGTCGTGAGTGTTGTAGTGGTTAGTCTTGTGGTAGATAGTGATCTAATTGCCTTGTTCCGTAGTTATGGCTGTTGGTGCTGTTAGGGTCCGTGTTGTAGTTGTAATTTCGGTTTATGAAGTAATGGAAGGTGTAAAAGTTGTTGTGGCTGGTGTAGTAATGGTTGGTGTTTTAGATACGGCGGTTGGCCTTTCAGTGGTTGCTGAGGAAGTTGTAGCAGTTGGTGCTGTAGTGGTTGGTATAGTAATGGTTGGTGTTGTAGGTGCCAGGATTGATCTTTTAGTGGGTACTGTGGTAGTTGTAGTGGTTGGATGTAGTAATGGTTGATGTTTGGTGGTTAGTGTAGTTGGTTTATTAGTAGTAGTGGATGATGTAGTAGTGGCTGATGTAGAAATGGTTTTCCTTACTGTTATAGTGGCTGATGTTGCAGTAGTTGTAGTGGTTGATTCAATAGTTGCTATTAATGACAACTAGTGCGCGAACCAACAACAATCACAACTACTACACCAACCAACATAAATACTTCACAAATAATGACGATTATTACATCAACCGCTCGTACACCAAGCACTACAACAATACCCACTGCCAACTACAATACCAAAATTACTATGTCAACCACAACTACCCCTCCACTACTATACAACCACTGCTACACTAACCACCTTAACTCCTTCACCAAAAGTAACAACTGTTAGACAAACCTTTGGTTGACCATCAACCGCAACTACACCAACCACTAGTACACTAACAATTACTTCGCCACCTTGGCCAACATCAACTTTACTATACCATCAACCACAACTGCAGCAACAACTACAACTACTACACTAACAACCACAACTCCTACTACTTTGTCACAACAAACAACAACCGCGACTACAAAATCACTATGACTACCATGCCAACCACTATTACTACAAATACACGAACTATTACTACACTAACAATACAACACCAAAAAATACACCTAACATCTACAACGCCAACCTCGACAACACCAACAATTGCTACAACAATTATTACACCAACCACTACAATACAGCAACTTTGTACACCTACTACTTTAATTACAACAACAACAACAACTACCACTAATCCATAAACCACAACTTCCACACCATCCACTATGATATCAGCCAGTACAACTACTACAGGCACGTCAATCGGTACCTGTACCGGTACCGCCGGTGTAAAAGGAGTGGAAGTCCGTAGGAACGTTAGTCCCTCTGGACTATTATTCCGCGGAATTATAGTCCTAGGTCTAACATTTCTAGGAATAGTAGTCCGGCGGACTACTATTCCTAGAAATGTTAGACCTAGGACTATAATTCCGCGGAATAATAGTCCAGAGGGACTAATTTTCCTACGGACTTCCATTCCTGTCACACCGGTTCCCTCATGCTCCAATCGGTACCGGTACTGAGGCTTTTGTCCCACCGGTAACGGGACAAAATTATTTTATGCGGAAATTCCTAACTGAACGAGGGTAAAGAGACTGATAATCATGTATGGCACACTTGCACGACATACTTTCAACTTATTTGTGAATAAAAATATCAAAACACTTCAAAGGTGCATGTTCCGTTTGCACAGCAATCTCGATAAGGTCGACCATTTTGACTTTTCAAACGTGGCATCAAAGACAATGAAAGCGTCGTCATCGGGTTACTTCAAAGAAATTATTCTGTGGCGACATCAGAGTAATCGTAAAGCACGATTTTCGTGCTTTATGATTACTTGATGTCTCCGCAGAATAATTGTACGATGACATGTTTGTCTTTGCGATCTTGGGGACTGGGTCGGTTTAAATGCGAATTTGTCACATCTGATTGTGATATGTTACCCAATTGTTGATTTGTCCTGGTACCGGTTTCGGCGGGACAGGCTCTGTCCCGTCCCCCTACCGGTTATGTGGGTACCGACGGTACTTTGACACGCCTGAACTACTAAACCAACCACTACAACACATGTAACTATTATTCCGATCACTATAACTTCCACAGCACCAACCGCTACACATATATCTCCAACTACAGCGACTACATCACCAAAACCCACAAATATCCCACCAACCATGACGACTACTATACCAACCACTTCAAAAATGAAAACTAAACCAAGAAACACAACTCTTACAACAACCAAATGCACCTGAAATACCCAACACTACAACATCAACTATGTATCTACCACACCAACAACCAAAACGACGCCACCTACCACCACAACTCCAACGACTACAACAACAACACCAACTACTACACCAATCACAACAACAGCGCCAACCACTCACTCTTCTACCCCATCAACCACAATCACAGCACTAACAGCCACAGTAACCATTACAATTACTTCATCAAAAGCAGCAACTACTTCACCAACCTTTACTTCACAACAACCACAACAAAAAATCAACCTATGTAACTACTACTTTAACCACTAACTGACCTACTAAACCCTCTACCATCTACCAATAAAACTACTACAACACCCAAAAGAACCTATGACACAAACGACCGCAGCTACAACACTAACCACTACAACACCAACTACTTCAATTATTACATTAACCAGTTCAACACTTACCATTACAACTACTACAGGAACCAAATTAACTGTGGCACTAATCCTCACAACTACAACACCAACCACTATAACATCACAAAACACAGCTACTACACCAACTACTACAATATCAACCACTATAACTGTTTCGGTATCAACCATAACCACAATACCAAACATTATAACTACTACACCAACAACTACAAGAACCATCACAAATTCTACACCATCCACTGCAACCACAACACCAAATACTACAACATCAATAACTACAATTTCAACCCCAACAGATACAACATCAACGCTCACCTACTACGTCAACCACTACAACAACTGAATCAACGACTAAACAAACCACTGCAACTACTACACCAACTAATACAACAACAACACCAAACAAAAACCACTATCTCCAGATAGTCCCAAGTAGTCCCCCAAAATCATCACTATTTACAGTCTATATAAAAGTCCCAAGCAGATCCCAAACCACTAACATCAGTCCGAATTGGTTCACACCAGTCCAAATAGGCCCACATCAGTCTAAAAAGGCCACATTGGACCACAGAGGTCCACGTGAGTCCACATCAGACCACAAATGTCCATCTTAGTCCACAAAAATCCTCATTGGTCTTCATGGGTTCACGGCAGTTAATATTGGCCAACAAAGGTCCACATTAGTCTCCACACTACTGGGTTATTCCTTTCGTAGCGCCTTGCTTCAACACCATCCCATAGCCCTCTTGGCTCCTAGCTCCTAGACCAAAACCCACATGACTTATGGCTTCTAGACCATATTTTTCATGCTTCCCGGACCAGTCTTCATGGCCCAGGGGCGCGGTGACTTATTGGTTAGCGCATAGGGCTTCATAAAGGTTTACGTTCGTTTCAGATCCGCGTCATTTGCATTGTGAGCTTGGGCAAGACACTTAATCCCAGTTCCCCAAATGGGAGCACGGTTGCTCGGTGTGATAAGGCGTATAGCACAGTGACACCACATGAACCAAGATGATGCCTTCATCCCTTGATAAACCGGGTTGTGTCTGGTTAATAAATTGGAGAATCCGAGCCTTATAAACAACTTTAGGGTTAATTTAGTATTTATGGTCATGGTTGGGTTTTTTCCGATGAATAGATCTACCATGACAGAATAAAACACTCTGCTGAAAGCCTCCCGGACAATTTACAGTACGTGGTATCCATACCAAACGAGTACCATCTGAGATTTCTAGATGGTTTTGTAGTGCTTTTGTGTAATTTATAGTAGTTGTCATTGTGGTATTAGTAAATAGATATACACCTGTACAACTGCACATACACTCTGACCCCTACCCCCTCTTATTAGCTGTCTGTAGGTCCCATAGTAACAACGTGACACCATATAAACAAGATGGTGCCCCTAATCGAACAAAATGGATGGCAGAAACATGTGCCGCCATTACAACACGCGTTGTGCAAGTGCATTAACATTGTGTAACACCATGACAATGCCGTCACAATATAACCGCCGCCGTCTTCCAAGACAACGGACATGATACCCCATCATGTACTGCAGCATGAAATCACATGAGATCCTGAGCCAGATCCTTGCAAAAGGGTGTTAAAACCATATGCTATACCACTCATCCCATACAATTTAGTATGTAAAGTTAATGTTAAGCTCACCGTTTACAACTATGTTGTTCCCTTGAGGGGGCTTCCACCAAAGGCGTAGTTACCGTGTCCAATTTTACTAGTAAAACAGAACCAGCGTAAGACCATAATCGTGCATTGATTGCACCACCACCGAGATTCTCATGGATCACCCCACTGCCTTTGGAATGTGATAGGCACATACAAACACTAAATATGCCAAATCAGTTGCCTTAGCTCGGCGGTAGGAACTGGTATCAAAGTGCTCGAGATACCTTGTCGAGAAAAACACGCCAGAATGGCCTCATCCACTACCAATTAAACATAAATCATTTATTGCATTATGCTTCATTTACGGCGCATAATGCTTGTTTTTTTATTGTACAATGCAGCATTATTGCATTATACGTTGTTTATTGCACAATGCGGCTGAACATCAAGCAATGATGCTTCGTTCAGGCATCGAACTCTTCTAGAGTTCGAAAATATGTGTGTACTTGGGGTCGATTCCATAAATATATAAATGGCAATGTTGAAGGGTAGGAGGGTGGGTCAGATGTCCCAGGCAAAAATACAGCAGCACAGAATGGTTTACAACATAAATTCCCTGGACTGAGTGGAGGCCAGATATCTACACTCTCTTCTTGGACATACAGATCTGTATGTCATGTATGCGTACAACAAGTTTGCCTGATACAATGATAGTCTTCAACCCCTATTAGATTATTACATACTACATCCACCGTAGAGTTTTAGATCAAAGCACTGATAGAAGACTGAAAACCCCAGGGGCTACAAAAACATGTGAGGCTGCTTTCATTGTTTGGAGTGCTATGAGAAATGGTACTGAACTGGTATAAAGAATTGGTAGAAAAGCAAGTTGATTTTTTTAATAGTCTGACTCTCGCAGTCCTTTGCTGAGTAAATTTATACTGAAATGGTAAGATCTCGCAGGACTGTGACTTCACTTTGAGTGTATACGTGATGAAGAATGAACCAGTACTTGTAGGTGTGGAAGAAATAGGGAAAAAATAGAATAAGGTTAATGTTGGAAGATCATGCAAAAACGGGAAGTTTACTATTTACCCGCGTACAATTAAGTTTGGAATCAATACATCTACACATATAAATGGCAGAATTCAGTTTAAAATAACGAAACCTCAATACAATTCATTAGCACGATACAGATAACGCCTACCCCCACCCACATCTTTACCCCAGAACAACTGACAACACGTTGGAAGGTTACACATACTGTTTCAAACAAATTTTTGCAATGTTATCAACATGTGTTGTCTCTTTGGGTTAACCCTGAATACAGCAGAACAGATTTTATATTTACTCAGTCAAAATGTCAGTCATTTTACAGTGCTATCTGCAAACATCATACTCTTAGGGAGGCGAATAATCGCGCCCACCTACAGTCTACATGACGCTCCTTATATAAATATTATCTCGCTATAACGAGATGTTTTCTCGTTATAACGAGATGTCTTCTCATTAAAACGAGATGGGTTTTTTCGTTATAATGAGATGCTAAGTCGTTATAACGAGATGTTTTCATAGCATCTCATTATAACGAAAAAACATCTCGTTATAACGAGAAGACATCTCGTTATAAAGAGATGTTAAGTCGTTATAACGAGATGTTTTCTCGTTATAACGAGATGTGTCTAGTTTAACGAGAACCGTTTCTCATTTTTACGAGATGTTTTCTGGTTATAGCGAGAAAGTATCATGTTATAATGAGATAAATACATATTATCGCAACAGTGAAGTGATCTGGGTCATAGTATCACGTCGAGTTGAGGGGGTCAGATCGTCGGATCAAACGAGCTGCCACAGGCAGCGTGTTTGATCCCGGCGATCTGACCTCCTCAACGAGACGTGATGCAACGACCCAGATCACTTCACTGTAGCTTTAAAAGGTTTATTATATGACTTATAGTTCAACATCGCATGTCAATGCAAGCATTAACAATTCCCCCAACCTTTTTTTGGTAAACTGGTTTGAAGTAAAAAAAAGAACTATTTTTGTTTACACTTATTTTTGTAATAGGTGCACAGTTCCGGGGAATCTCCCGATGCGCATGAATACGAAAACAAAATATCATGAATACGATAAAAAAAAATGGTCCACCGTTCGAGCGCACCCATTCCAGTTCGGAGTAAAGTACTCTCTGCGACCGGAACAGTTAATTATGCGAATTCGAACGCACTCGTAAATAGTCCGTCACACTTTAGTAATACGGAATCGGTTTTCACACTGTGGATTTTCCGGGGAACAGGAAAAGATCGTCAAACGGTAGTGATATTTAGCGGTTAAATTACACAGTCATATAATCAAAAAAAAATTACCCTATGTCCTAAATCAGACACTGTAAAGCAGTTACTCATAACAACAGTAGATAAACATGACTTCTAAACAGTAATTGAACCTTTTTCGAAATACAAGATTTGTCAAGCAGTATATAACTGTTGTGTGAAGGACTGATTCGTGATTATCGGCTTATGTATACTATAAGCTCTACTATTTTCAGTTCTGCTCAAACAAGTGCTACGATTACTGCTTAACCCTTTACCCAACGCAGACGATATATTGTGATTTTAAATATTATTTTTTCAAAATATTTCAACAAAACCATATCATGTGACCCCCTCATTGGAACAAGCTCGACGAGCTCGTTTCAATGAAGGGTCACATGATATAGTTTTATTGTACTTTTCAGAAAATTAATATTTTTTCAACTGCTGAATTTGCATATTGCGCGGGTGGATGCGGCCAATTCGTTAGGTAAAGAGTTATTCGCCGTAAGAATGAACCTTTATGCCTTTATTTTTAGAATTCGCCGTGGAATATTTGTCCGTTGGAATTTATCTAGAAAACCAGCCTATAACTGTATGACATTATAATTAAACCTATTTTTCTGTTCATGCTTTTTCAGGGAAACTGACTGGTTAAAGTATTTCTTTTTTTTTTCTTTTCATAACACAATGAACCGAAAAAAACGTATTTAGACCCGCCCTAAACAACGCCCCCAATGTCTGTCTTAAAAATTACGTTGCGTAGTGTGAATGGAAGGGAACCCCTGCACGCTCATGTTGTTTCAACATGAAAAGTAATTAATACTAATCTCATCATATTAAGATGACCTTCAAAATAAAAAATAAAATTTAATAAACAATGAAATTCTTATTAAGCTTTTTTATTCCATGTTCAATTTGTTTATATGCAATAGATGATCATCTGCGTTCATCGTTTTACCCAAATCAAACAGAAACAATTGCCGGTCACAATAATCCACGAATGTCATCTGGCTTTATATCCAACTCCACATTTACAAACTGTGTTTTCAATTTCTCAGGAAATGGTCAAAATCAGAATTAAATTTAATTCAGTGTTGCGTTGAATGGCAGCACCCTCCCGTCAAGTGGAAAAGGAGGTTGAAGTTTTGTGTGGTCGTGGCCTATGACGTTCCTTTTTAACTTACGCAGTTCATTGGTCAATAAAAATGTTAATAACACAAGGACATGTTTCAACGAAACGTATCGTTATTTCAAACAGAATTTTAGAAAACTCTGCCTTTTTTATTCAGTTATCACAAGGAAGCATGATGCGACCTGGTTTTTAATTTAACTCCGCAAAGTAGGATTTAAATTTATTTAAATTTTAACCCCTCAAGTTTAGTTATAAGGAATGATCGTTTTTTCTGTCTATTTCTTGAGTTATGAACCCCCCCCCCCCCACCCCCACCCAAAAAAAACAAAAAAAAACAACAAAAAAAAACAAAGGCCAAACATAGTGTAAATGGGCTCCGCACATTTACACAGTTTGGCCTTTGTTTTTTGGGGTTCATAACTCAAGAGACAGACAGAATGAAACGATCATTTCTTATACCAACTTGAAGCCTTTGAAAATCAAGATGAAATTCATTGGAGGTGAAAAATATGTGCCAATGTCTTTCGAGTAACCTTTTGGTTGTGGTTATTGTTTATAATGAAGACATATTGGTAATCAAAATTTTGACCTACTAATACATTCCCAAAATTCATATGCACCTTCTCTGGCAACTCGCACGAAACAGAACTCACGCCGATGTCAGATACATAACATTACATAACTGAAAGTGAATCACATATGAAATCCAGCATGTTGTGCTAGAATTAATTAAGATGCGCATACATTTCCCCAGACGGATATTACTCTTACATGATGAGAGGACATTTCCTTAAAGGACATTTCCCTAGACTTACTTTTAGAAAACAAAAATTTCCCCAACATTTTTCAGTTTTATTTTAATTTGTGTTAGGTAATTTTTGTGATTTTGTTTGTTTGTTTTGTTTTATAACAATTCCAAATATTGGGAGTTACTCCATTTGTTTTAGAGCTTACTTTTATGCAGTATAGAATTGCTTGCTTTGGGTACAGTCTGCATTGTTATTTTTGGACCAAACTGCACCAAGAACAACTTAATAATTTGAAGCTTAAACGTCAAGAAGGACTTGAAACGATTTGCATTATATTTTTTCTGCGTTAATAAAACCATGTCCTGGTATCATTTCTTGGAATGGTCTCTCAAAATACGTGCCAAGAAATGATTCTGTGCCTCCCCATTCTTATGCGACCATCTGTGACTTGAAGCAGGAGCCTACTCTCGTCTGACCAATGGACTCTCCTCCATGTCCTGAGATTCCAATGTTGTTGTGCCATACACCACTCCAAACGCCGTCTTTGATGCTGCTTGGTGACCCTTCTGGATCTCATACCAAGTGTTTTGAGACGGTTTCGGACAGTTCTGTTGCACAAACGCCTGTTGGGGAGCCAAAGGCGTTTAAATCCCCACTTGAAGCAAAGAGTTCAGGCCTAACGAGGCACGCCAGACTCCGATCTTCCTTAGGAAAGGTCTTTTGGGGTTGCCCAGGCCTTGGTCGGTCCTTAAGATCGTTGGTTTGTTGATTTGTTCGGACAAGTTTGCTGATGACAGAATGATTATAGCCAAGTTGCCTTCCAATATCTTTGAATGACATGCCTGTTGCATGTATGCCAACGATTTGCCATCTTGGTCCCTCTGACAGTCTCCTCCTTGCCATGTCAATATTTACTGATAAAAAAGTGACAAATTTTCTTGTTCTATACCCAGATATTGCATGTGGATGATAGTGCTTCACATGGACGAGGGGATGTTTTTGGGGTACGCTATCAACCAGAAACATTATGTTTCACGATATGAAATGTACTGCAAGACATTGCAATCATTAAAACATAATAATCAGTGACTGCAACTTCATTCTCATGAAACATTTTATGTTTTGCTTAATTAAGTTCCAGGTGTATAGTTCGACCTGCATATACAGGCATATCTGTTTGCAATTTATAGTGCTTTAATGGGGTAACATGACGCATAATGTTTCGAAAGAAAAATGACGAGTAGTGTCTGTATAGCTTAGTTGACTGCCTAAATACCCCCACCCAAAACCAAGGAAGAAAAACAATTCACAAATACGACTTAGATCCGTGTTGGTTATAGACGACTCATCACCGTCGACTCGAATTTAATTTCACTGCGAACGTTATTGAAAATTGTAAATTACGTCACGACATTCGATGTTTTTCCTGATTACCATATCATTATGATTTCATTTGCATTTAATTCGAGTCGATGGTGATGCGACGTCCATAACCAACACGGATCTAATTCAAGTTTGGGAATTAGAATTGTCTGGCTGCCACGAAGATTCGTCTACTACCATTTAACCCTTTACCCAACGCAAAAAAAAATTTCAACAAAACTATATCATGTGACCCCTCGTTGGAACGAGCTCGTCGGGCTTATTCCATCGAGGGGTCACATGATATGGTTTTGTTGAAATTTTTGGAAAAATAATATTTTTTCAACTGCTGAATTTGCATGTTAACCCTTTACCCAACGAATCGCCGGCACCCGCCCGTTAAAATTAAAATAAATTTAAATCCTACTTTGCGGAGTGCCGGTGCGTCGCGCTCGTTCCAGCGAGGGGTCACATGATATGGTTTTGTTGAAATTTTTTGAAAAATTTAAAAAAATGATATTTAAAATAATAAATTTTGATATCGTTGCGTTGGGTAAAGGGTTAAGCGGGCGGATGCGGGCGATTCGTTGGGTAAAGGGTTAATGGTTATTTACGTCGCACTACTGTCGACTCGAATTCAATTTATTGGAATTAACTGAATTCGACTCTACGATAGTGCGACCAATATAACAGGCCTGAAGGAACCAGCAATGGATATTTTTTACTCCGTCCACATTTGTGAGTGAAGAATGCATGTAAGAACTTCAGAAATGCATTAGGGGTTATAAAATCCAAAATGGGCCCGGGGTGACCCACTTTCATTTTTGTTGGCTCCGTCCAATTTTTGAGTGATGAAGTACATTTATGAACTTTCTGAATGCATTTTTGGAGGGCAGAAAATGCGATTTCCAGCATTTCTGAAAATTCACACAACAGCCCCTGGGAGACCTCAGTGATCTTCACTCAACTTTTGAATCTCCATTGAGGTTCGATTTATTTGGCGTTGGTGCAAGGTCAGTAGTTTGAGTTTGAGATATTAGCGTGACCCACTTTCAAAATCTTTGGCAAGCCCGCGTTTTGGAGTGTAAAAATAAATGTATGGATATCGGGAATGCATAGGGGTCATAAAATGCGATCGTCAGCAATTCTAAAAACTGCACTCAATGACACTTGGGTGACCTCAGTGATCGTGACCCATAATTTTAGTCTACATTGAGTTTAGGAGATATGATCGTCACACACTTTTAAAATTTTTGGCATACTCCACTTTTCTAGTGTAAAAATACATGCATACCCTGTGGGAATGCATAATCGATTTCCAGCAGGAACCTCCATTCGGTTTTGACTCGTTTGATGTCGCTTCCAGGTCCATAGGCCATACCATGCCTGAGATCTGTGCATGTCCCACTTCCAAAACATCCCAGGGGACACCCCCCTCTCCCCCCCCCTCCCCCCCCCCCCGTCCTCAATGTCCCAGGAGCATGAAAACATGTGGTCGAGTACAAGTGACCAGGGACGTGGTTAGAGGTTTCCGAGTGGGGAGGGTGTAAGGTAGTGAATTTCCAATTAGAGGGAGGGTCCGGGAGGGGGACCCCCCGATCCCTCCCCCTAGTTGGAAATTTTGAAAATGAAGCCATGAAAGGGGGCATAAAATTGATTCTAGTAACTGAAATGCCAACACATTTATGATAGAATTATCAGGTTGTTATTATTATTTTATATTATTCGGGGAATTCAATATGTGCTAAACAAATGCTCAAGCTGAGAACTTTGAGCAATTCACACTTTCCTAACATTAAATCAGATCTTATGCAGGAATGATAAATTTTCGATTTTTCATCATTTTGTAACTGTGAATGATGGAATTAACTCAGGATAACGATTTTACATGATGTGATTTTACAATAAATAAACGTACCATAGAAATCTCGTACAGATTGACATCATGCATACTTATGAAGCTCGATATTGCGCACACTGTAGTTGTAAATAGTAGCAGTTGGAATTTTTGCCGATTTGAAACCGAGTTGGAATTTTGGGAAGTAAAGGAGACATTAACATCATCAAAGAAGATCTAAAATCGAGATAGATGGAATTTCCAACTGCTCATGACTCCTCCGAATTTACAAGTACAGGAAATTTTGGCCAGGATTGGGGGGGGGGTGACACACACCCCACCCCCACCCCCCGTCGCCACGTTCCTGCTAGTAACTGTCTATCAGTATGCCAAAAAGCAGCAACAGAAGAAGGAGAAGAAGAAACCACACAAAAACACTGGTCTGGGTGTTTCAGTCAGTCGTTTCGGAACAAAAACAAGTACATTATAATCTAAAAGTTTAGTTTGTTTCGCAGGTTTTGGGAAGCTTGTTATCAAAATTGACATCTAAACGTCCCCCTATTGGTAAGAATATTATACTATGTGCTCCAAATACATCCACAGAACGACGTTCTCGTTGTGCACAATCCGCGGACTCCGAAAGTAGCTGGCACTTGAGTAGGGTTACGGACAGAGTCGTCACGCTGCCCCTCGCCATAGTCTCATATGCAACTGCATGGCTGTAATAGATACACGCTAAAAACTAAAGTGTTAAAAACTACACTTGAAGTGCTGTATTTAACGCTAAGTGCTGAACTAGCACTTTGGGCAAGTGTAGATATCCCAGAACTTGACAGGTGTTACAATAATACTTAACAATAATACTTGACAAGTGTAATGTCGCGACACTTAAAAGGAAACAACGCAGATGACGCGGATCAGGCTCGAACTTGTGTCCTTTTAATTATGTACCCACCAAGCACAAATCAAATTATGGACGATTCTGGAAGAACCAACAATGCTAGACACATTGGAAGTGCCATCCATTCAAGTTTCAGATGTCTGACGATTGTAATGTCCAAGTGCTTAAAGCATTGCACTTTGGGTGTTAAAATCAAACCCTAAGAGTTAGAATGGGTTTAACACCTTGAAAGTGTCAGTTTTAACACTTTAGTTTTTAGTGTGTTGTCTACTGAAACTGGGTTTAAATGTTTTTCGTAATTATCATTCATGGGAAAAAATCGAAAAGTTCACCTATCCTCGAAAACAGGAAGGTGAAGTTACAAATTTAAGGAAAAAACAAAAATACGTCTATCCTTTACGAAGTGTGAAAGTGCGACCCAATGATTTTGAGTACCGATGGAATATCCCCAGCTCCTGTTAAGGGGAACTCAAATTCAAAACACCTTTCCCAAATTGATTGCCGTGTGTGTTGCTGCAATCAGACTGTTTTGTGTGCGTGTGTTTCTTTCCTTTTTCAGCGAGGAGATAAAACCTACTGTACACATTTTATGAGTCCCTGGCAATAATAAACATCCCCCTCACTCCCCAGAATCTGATGACGTACATCATATGTATGTTCTGCGGTTGCATACAGTAGTCAAATTCGTTCATCTGTATGATATTATCGACATGAAAATCGATTTTCGTTAAGGTTATCTCTCCCTGAAATTATTATACGAGCGAGGAAGGTCCAGTGTAGGTGCAAGTAACTGTTGCGAAAAACTATTACATCGCCATCAGAAGAAAATAATGTCAATTTTCCCTTTGTTACTTTTAATAAATGAAAACAACAGGCAGCTCTGGAAGCTGCCCGTTGTTTCGTTTATTAAAATTACAAAAGGAAACTTGGCTTTTTATTGCAAGCTAATTAGAAGCAACCGCTTCTGAGATAATCCGACAGTAACCGTTTACCTAACATGAAAATCAGACGACACTTGCAAACAAAATTCTTGAATAACCATTTTTTTCATTGTTTGTCTCAAAAACATAGGTTATAACCCCTCTTTGGAATGAGCTCGACGAGCACGTTCCAAAGAGGGTCATAACCTAAGTTTTTGAGACAACAAAATGAAAATAATAATGACAGTTAATTGGCGATTTTTTTGAATAGCGCTGGCCGGTTTTGGGTGTTACGTTGGGTCGAGGGTTAAGAATATCTATCACTATCATAGCTACCAACACCAAGTAAGCACACACTTTGGGTCTTTGTTTAGCGAGGCTGTTTTGGTAATAACACTAACACCTGTTTCGTTATTAGTCTGTCTGAAAATTTGGCGCAAAGCTGTCTATGACCATGTATTGTCGTGTCATAAAATGTAATATTACAGGGGATTAGATCGTTCTCCCATAACTCATCTGGCGACGCCCATCCGAAGCCCAAAATACCTTTGACCCCCACTGATAGTATTATACTGACCGTATAACGATATAAAAAGTTTTCCTATAGGATACCATTATAACGTTTTGAGAAAAATATGATCGTACCGTCATTCAAATATCGCTGTCAAGTACAGCCCCACCCCATCGCGATAACCTTTCCTGTCCTAAAACTAGAGCCATGTAATAAATAGAAACAAAATTGACATGAAAGAGAGTACCCATCACGTGAACAATTTTTCGGGAGATTGCCAACAAATACACAACGATAGTCAAAAGCAAAAGTATTTTTAGGCGTCAGAATTCATCAAATTTTTTAAACTGTTTTTGCCTCTGGAATGCTTTGCAATGCTGTTAAAACTAGGGTTTAATCCCCGGTTCCGAAAGCCACCCCCGATACCCGGGAAATCTACTGCACGGAACTCGGAATGATGCGTGGCACTGTCTGTGTATTGGACTGAAGTTTTCTGAGAGAAACTTTGCAGGATTTCGTCAGCCCTTCCACGCCTGAAATTTGTACAGTACTGATTCCTGATGAACCATTTTCCAGAAATTATTGTAGCTCGTAACCAGTTCTGGAGCTGCCCCCTCCCCCCCCCCCCCCCTTCAACAGCAAGATCTTTTTCATCCGCTTCAAAGTTCAAACTCATGTTCATTTTCAGAATTACTAGTATCACCATTCACTACCTCCTCCAACACCAACACCCTCTTCACAGCCGTCAACAGTCTCCTCTGCTTAAAGCAGAGGAGACTGGTGGCGGCAGTGAAGAGAGGAAGAGAGTGTTGATGTTGGAGAAGGTAGAGGTGATAATGCGAGTGATTCTGAAAATAAAGACGAGTTTGTGTTTTCTTACTTACCTTCGGAAAAGAACTTTTCCGTTTGGAGATGGGAGATTGCGAATGAAATATGCTCAGTATCATTAAAATAAATGCGTTATGTTACCCTCGTAAATTTGCTTGATATTACCACAGGTACTCGGCGCAAGCTGGGAAATCGAAAGAAAAATGATATTTGGTACCATTTTTGAATCGATGCTGACGTGCCCCCCCCCCCCCTCCCCCCCCCCCCCCCCCCCCCATAATGGTATATAAATATTAACAAGGTACACAACTCCTTTTTCGAAAACGATAGCACTCATCTTCGTTATACCCCCCTCAAATTAGATTCACAAAAACATCCCATTGGCTACTATTTATGCCGAGAAAATCATCAATGAAAATAAGCCAATGGGAGAATGGGGAAACTTGTTGCGCGAGTCGCGTATCTATGGACGCCATCAACTTGGAAAAGATTTCAAATTTTCGGCTAAAAAGTGTATAAAGGGTAAATATGATCTCCAGAAATGAATAAAACCCAAGATTGAAAATTGATAAAGGTATACGGTTAATATTTGAATCTGCCATCCATAGACAATGGGACCTCGAATTATTTGTAATAAATCGGATAATTGTCGCTCGTAACCCACTTTCCACTGTGCACTATCTTGTCCGACTAAATGTTTTTCGGCCTTTTCTGCGACTTCTCCCAGTTATCATGAACAGCACAAGAACACCCAACGGTCGTGTAATACACCACTGTAAAGCTTATTCATTCCCCTTTCCACTGATACCGGGTACTGTTGGATACGTCGTGTGAATCAAATTCGAGGGGGGGGGGGGGGACGGGAGGGGGGGGTATAACGGAGATGAGTGCTATCGGTTTTCGAAAAGCAAGTTGTGTACCTTGTTAATATTTATCATTATGGGGGCACATCAGCATCGATTCAAAAATGCTACCAAATATCATTTTTCTTTCGATTTCCCAGCTTTGCCGAGTACCTGTGGATATTACCCGTGAAATTTCCCGGTTCCAGGTTCTGAGGGCTATTTCATTCCCGTTCCCGCTTCCTAGAAAACAGGGGAATATATTAAACCCCAGTTAAAACTGAACAGAATGCTTCTTAAGATTCATTCCCCTTTCCACTGACACAGGGTACTGCTTGATACGTTATGTGAATCAAATTTGAGGGGGGGTATAACGAAGATGAGTGCTATCGTTTTCGAAAAGCGAGTGGTGTACCTTATTAATATTTATATACCACTATGGGGGGCACATCAGCATCGATTCAAAATTGCTACCATATATCATTTTTCTTTCGATTTTCCAGCTTGTGCCGAGTACCTGTGGATATTACCCGTGAAATTTCCCGATTCCAGGTTCTGAGGGCTATTTCATTCCCGTTCCCGCTTCCTAGAAAACAGGGGAATATATTAAACCCCAGTTAAAACTGAACAGAATGCTTCTTAAGATTCATTCCCCTTTCCACTGACACAGGGTACTACTTGATACGTTATGTGAATCAAATTTGAGGGGGTTTTACGAAGATGAGTGCTATCGTTTTCGAAAAGCGAGTGGTGTACCTTGTTAATATTTATATACCATTATGGGGGCACGTCAGGGTCGATTCAAAAATGCTATCAAATATAATTTTTCTTTCGATTTCACAGCTTGTGTCGAGTACCTGTGGTTAACACACGACCACTGAGTGTGGCACATAGTGCTATAGGTCTGACCCAGGGGTGGCGCTATGGATTTCTCGAAAGGGGGCTGACCTCTCTGACAGGGGGCTATAATATTTGACCTCCCAAACGAAGGTAAATGAGTGAAAATTGGTAAATTGGACAACCAAAATAGAAGCAAATTGAGTAAGTTTGTTGATTATTTAACGTTAACATATTATATTAAGGTCGGGAAATATTTCATCTGTAAAGCCAGTTTGACGAACGACTGCCTAACTGCATAATCGTTTTGAAATATTTCGCTGCAAATAGAACACCGCACATTATAGCGGGACGCCATTGTTGTTTAGATTTCGATATATTCCAAACTTTTACTAGGACGATAACCGATGATTAGGTATAGAAGTAATGGAACGCCAGTTGGATAACAACTGTCATAATGCCTTACAAAGAAAAACCATATACCCCGTTCTTGATCGACACAAGACGAGATATCTACATTCGATTGTCGGAAATTTCTCCTGAAATCGGGCCTAGGAGACTCTCCGACGGACTGACTAAAAATCTCCGACGGGGGGGGGGGGGGGGGGGGGGTAGCCCCCTGCCACCCCACCCCCTGGCACCACCACTGGTCTGATCGCATGTACTCGTTGCAATCGTCCAGGGTAGCTCGTATTACAATCAGCTTAGCTGCACTTGACAGCTGAATTGGGGCACTCTGATAGAATTCATCATTCATACCAACTGTTTCAAACAGAATATTACAATTTTGAGGTGATTTTGTTCACTTTAGTAAAATGCGCACATTTTATTGTTAAATTTTAAGAACAAATGTCCAATATAAGACGAAATGCATTCATGTCTAAGGTGTGTTTACGTTTATCGTGCGCCGGAACATATAACCGATCCGATAAAACGAATTATTGTAGATATTAACCCTTCTGTATGTTTTCACGACTATTTCTCCAAAATTTTTCGAAATTTCGCGTTTTTTTTTCGTTAAAATACATTATTTCATATTTATGCACGGTCCCCAAACAAAACATCACTTTTCTGATGACCCATGGGCCACCAACTGCATGAGGAGTTTACTGAATTTTGTTATACCTCCGGTTGGGGTATCTCGAAAACTGGAGGCTTTTATACTTTGTCTCCTGCACTGATCAGGAGGGACGAGCCATAACCGTCGTTTTCATTTTGAAAAGAATAGAATAGAATATTTTATTGCTCATAAACAACATAAGTTCATTATATTCAGCAAACAATACAAAAATGAAAACAAAACACAACAGACTTTTATGAAAGAATGTGTGAATGATTCTGATGTATATGATAATGAATAATTCTGGTGCAGTTGATAATTTGATATGTATAATTCTTTGTTTTATGATTGATGAAATGTATTGACCTCGTCGAATAACGGTGTACCATTAACCCTTCACCTAACATGAAAAGCAGACGACACTTGCAATCAAAATTCTTGAATAACTATTTTTTTCATTTTTGTCTCAAAAACATAGGTTATGACGCCTCATTGGAACGATCTCGGCGAGCTCGTTCCAAAGAGGGGTCATAACCTATGTTTTTGAGACAAAAAATGAAAATTAATTGGCGATTTTTGATATTAGCGCTGGCCGGTTTTGGCAGTTACGTTGGGTAAAGGGTTAAAAGCAAGTTTGAAAAAATAATAATAGTTTGTCTGATTGCACACTGACAGTTCTATTGGTTGTCAATGCGTTCCACAAATCGAGGATGAAACAATGAAACAGATGGTGTATGACGTTCATCCTACATTCCAATAATAACTTAAACGGATAAAACCTTCACACGTCGCAACATACACAGAACTGGTCGATATTTACAGGTAAAATACATAGAGCGTACCTATATTGTTTATTGAGTAGGTATCGCCGTGTCATGTTTCGGGACAGAGTTTCGATACAAGAGACAAAATTGTTGTAACTGTGTTGCATTAACTATACTATGCATATTTTATCCCATTCAATTTCAATTGTTTCAAAATTATCATGTTTCTTCATTCGCCCTGTTACAGCAAGCCTCTCTCGTGGCGTTTATTAACAGATTACCTCTATTCAGTGGCTGTCTACGCTCTAGTCAGTAAGCTAATAAGGCATGCGACTATGCGATGAAAGCTTACTTTTTACTCCTTATACATGACAACTTTGCAGTAGCATGACTCATTTATTGCATTGCATACATAACGTTGGTCACAAGTAAGAGTTCAGTTATAGTTTAGATTTCCAAACGTTACTCTGCTTCACATTACTGGGAAATTAAGCTTACGAGCTATTGTTGTAATATTGTTCGAATATCCACACGCTAAAAACTAAAGTGTTAAAAACTACACTTGAAGTGCTGTATTTAACACTAAGTGCAGAACTAGCACTTTGTTCAAGTGTAGATATCCCAGAACTTGACAGGTGTTACAATAATACCACTTGACAAGTGTAATGTCGCGACACTTAAAAGGAAACAACGCAGATGACGCGGATCAGGCTCGAACTCTCGAGCCTGATCCGCGTCATCTGCGTTGTTTCCTTTTAATTATGTACCCACCAAGCGCAAATCAAATTATGGACGATTCTGGAAGAACCACCAATGCTAGACACATGGGAAGTGCCATCCATTCAAGTTTCAGATGTCTGACGATTGTAATGTCTAAGTGCTTAAAGCATTGCACTTTAAGTGTTAAAATCAAACCCTAAGAGTTAGAATGGGTTTAACACCTTGAAAGTGTCAGTTTTAACACTTTAGTTTTTAGTGTGCAGCAAGCCCAGTTGTTAAATGTTTATTGCTGTTAGACATTTGGAATACCAAATTCGCTATTAAATTGTTATCATCTTTAATTTGTGGTCGAGTCATCAGTTGAACACCAGAATTACACAACAGATACTGACGGTATTCCCCACGGTTATATAAGTACCAGAATTATCTCATGAATGACTGCAATGAATATATAGAATCAATAGGTACTAGGGCCTTTAATCAGATTTAAACAACGAGTAGGATAAGGGCTTTAACCACGAGGCCCAGCCGGGTGGTTTAAATCTGATTACCGGACCTAGTACCTATTGGTTTTATTTACATCATGCTGTAAATAAATAATCGACTTTGGCACTTAAAATTTGAGAGAAAAACGATACTTTCTATCGCAAACACATGGGTTTGTTATGTTTACATTTGCGCCGGTGGACAGTACTTCCGGCTGCACGTGAATGCTTGAATGACAGCTAGAAACATCGTCAAAGTTGATTGAATTTACCGTGCCTTTTCAGTCCAGTTATTGTTAACAATTCTTAGATTTTATTTTAAATATTTAATGGTTGGTATTTTAAACTTAATAAGTTATTACACCTAGTAGATAGCACCGCAAAACGTCGTATGTTTGAATGAACATCGCGAAGTGTGAATGTATGGAAGTCGGCAAAAGTTGAAAGTAGTTCCTACTGTAGTGTAAATTTTTGTAAAGGAATTCACATTGAAAACGTTTTAACCGCAGTAGAAACTTTACATCGGTAATGGGGTTAAAAGCTAAAATTTAACATACGGGCTTTTCACAGGTAGTAACATCGGTAAGCATGGTATAAATAAGTTTTCACGAGTGGATTTATTTATTTATTTATGTTTAAGGTCACATACTTATGCACAATGGCTAATCATGACCGTGACAGTTTTACGGGTGGAGGAAGCCGGAGTACCCGGACAGAACCACCGAACAACGACGAGCAGCTGCTAGCTCCCCAACATCGTAACTCCGCACTGCAGCACAGGCAGGGTTAGATTGGTTGAAGACATGCGTACCATCGACGTGCAGTACGCCTTAGTACACGGCGTCATCGTGCCCCCACATGGGCAATGGGGGTGAAGTGTCTTGCCCAAGGACACAACGCGGTTGCCGCAGGTGGGATTCGAACCGAGGACCTCTCGGCTTGCGGCCTGCACCTCTACCTACGGAGCCACCACGCCCCCTCACGAGTGGATGAAAACGTTGCTATGTTTAAATTAAACAAAAGATTCCGTACGTAATAACACGTACAAAAGTATCAAAGGGTTAATTGTAATCAACACGCCCAAATGACGATAACGGACGGAGATATTGATCAAATGCGCCTCACTTCCCAAGAGATATTTGGAGGTTCTTACTTGGTCAGTTTTATATCGGTCGAGACATCAGCCCGAGATAACTTCATATCAGCCTGAGACCGAATCGTTTCGCCGCAGTATCATCTTAGTTCACGTCTGTGTTGAATAATAACCTATTTAGTCTAATTTAATGGGGGCGCGGTGGCGTTGCGGTAACCGGTTCTTGTCAGATCACCGAAGTTAAGCAACGTCGAGCCCGGTTAGTCGTTGGATGGGTGACCGTCTGAGCGATCGATTCGGACTCCCGCGTTGTGTCCTTGGGCAAGGCACTTAACCCCGAATGTTCACATGGAGGCACGATGACGCCGTGTACTAAGGCGTGCTGCACGTCACTGGTGCGCATGTCTTCAACCAATCTAACCCTGCCTGTGCTGCAGTGAGGAGTTGCGATGTTGATGAGCTGGCAGCTGCTCGTCGTTGCTCGGTGGTTCTCTCTGGGTACTTCGGCTTCCTCCATCCGTAAAACTGTCACCGACACGATATGACCATGGCTGTTAAAGTGTCGTTAAACCCTAATAAATAAATAAGTCTAATTTAACCCTTTACCTAACGTAACGGCCAAAACCGGCCAGCGCTATTCTCAAAAATCGCCAATTAATTTTCATTATTTTTTTCATTTTTTGTCTCAAAAACATAGGTTATGACCCCGAGCTCGTTCCAACGAGGTGTCATAACCTTTGTTTTTGAGACAAAAAATGAAAAACATTAGTTATTCAAGAATTATTTTTGCAAGTGTCGTCTGATTTTCAGGTTAGGTAAAGGGTTAAACAATATTTTATTCCCGATTACAGATGCACACTATTACAATTCCGAGGTTTAGTTACAAAATCGTAGAAAAGGATTCAGCATCAAGCTTGTAGCTTATGAAAGCTGGTTCCTATTTATTTTTTAAACCAAAAACAAATAATTACAAAATGTTCTTGGATCTGTTACTTTTCTGACTGTGTTATTGTTTCTCATTCTTTTTACAAACTCCAAAGTTAATTCTTCTCCTAGTCCGTCTATCTGAATGTCCCGGCTTCCCCATTTCCCGGCTTCCCCAATGGGGAAGCCGTAACGGTTCGGATAGCTGAACTAACTCTTCTCCCATTTCGACAAATCCCCGCTTACGACTCAGAATTTCCGTTTGCGATGAATTTTCTGTACAACTTTCTTCTTTATTCTTTCCATCCACGTAATCATTATTAAGTCTTATTGCCATCTTTAATTCCTCATCACACAAAACTCTGCTTTAAACCACTCCACCATGCCCGATCGCCAATTCTCTTGATTGCGTTCCACGAATAACTGTGAACATTTCTACGTAAACAAACTGATTCTGCCAAGTAACGCACCGGGGGGGGGGGGGAGGGGGAGGGGGGGTCTCTAGCTTGCGTCATATCGGCCGAGATTGGCGTCATATCAGCTGAGTTCGAAGCCAAATCAGCCGAGTTTGATAATGGGCAATTCTGGGAAAGAAATTCACATCTAATAAATAATCACTTATATCTATCGTGACAATCGATATGGAAACCCATTTGTTTGGAATTTCCCGTTGTCCTTAATTTTGGTGGGTGGAATCGCCAGATAGCACCCTTAACTCTCCTTGACGACAATAAATTTATTCATATTTATTTATTTATTGGGATTTCATCGACACATTTGGTAGCGCGACTATAGAAGTTTACTGACAGAGGAAACCGGAATATACGGAGAGAACCACCAAGCAGAGGCAAGTAATTATCAGACTCCTTACCTTACTTCTGAACACAAGCGAAGCTTTATATTGTTTGATTCAAGATTTGTGCATCAGAAAAGGGCAAAACGCCTTAGCACAGTACAGCACCGTTCTCTCGCACGAGTGAGGGTTTTAACGACACTTTTATCAGCTAGGGTCACCTCGAGTCGGACAGTTTTATGGGTAGAGGAACCCGGAGTACCCAGAGAGAACCACCGAACAGCTGCGAACAACTGTCGATCTCCCAAATATACTAATTCCACACAGGCAGGGTTAGCATTGGTTGTAGACAAATGCACCATCGATGTGCAGTACGCCTAGTACACAGTGACACCGTTCCCCTGCATGGGCAATCGTAGCGAAGGGGGTTAACCTACCGAAACTGTCATATTCGGTGAGCCCTATTCAGAAAAATCGTCATTGAAAAGTTAATATTTTTTTATTATATGCTAGCCTGTGAATTATCGCAGAATATCTAAAGATATTTCTCGATATCCATCGACTCGATGGATATCGAGAAATATCACTCAGTTGCTTCCTAAATGACGTCGCCTTGAACCTCGCCTTGTGGGAACGATCAGCAGATCTTTGTTATTGTCTTGAAACTGTTTGCAGTCGAATTGGGCTGAATATTGCGCAATAAAATGTCACGTAGCATATCACATCATTTAGGAAGCAACTGAGTGATATTTCTCGATATCCATCGAGTCGATGGATATCGAGAAATATCACTCAGTTGCTTCCTAAATGACGTCGCCTTGAACCTCGCCTTGTAGGAACGATCAGCAGATCTTTGTTATTGTCTTGAAACTGTTTGCAGTCGAATTGGGCTGAATATTGCGCAATAAAATGTCACGTAGCATAAAATAAAAAGAAAATCTACGCTATTTTAGTGAATATCGGGAATCAACTCATTCGTGTGGACGTGAAAGTTTTATTGAAAAATAAAACTTTTAGGTCCACACTCGTGAGATAATTCCGATATTCACTAAAGCAGCGTAGATATACTCTATTAATTTCTGTCTCTACCACACAGATTATGAAACAAATTCGTGCACCTCAACTGGCAAAAATCACCAACCAAATCATACACAGAAACTGCCATTCAAACTTTTCATTTCATTTTATTTTCACAAACTTTAGCTTAGGGCCTATCGTTCGATTGCTGTTGTTGAAACAAGGTCATTATAACTATCGTGAAACAGGGGTTATTTTTTTGTTGGTAGGAGATGTATGATCAACTTGGAGGTGCAGGCGACACTCGGAAACTGCCGTCTAACTCCGGTGCTCTCTCTACCTCATGACCTTACTCTAACCATCCTCATTTGACTTGTTGCAGGTTCGATCTTGAATGGCCCATTGACTTTAAATCTTAAAAAGGTATCAAGCGACGGTTCAGCAAAAACAATTTATTTGATCGTTTCCAAACAGAAGATGGGTCGTTCCTCACAATGATTTCTAGAATTTGCAGAACACCAATTTCGGGAAAATCATTGATTCAACAGTTCATGATTTCTTGGGACCCAGGTCGTCTCGTCGTTGTATCGTCTTAGTTCACGGCTGTCTTGACTGTCTCGCAAAGTACTGGGGTTTCAAGCGGAATTCGCATCACACAGTACTTATTTCTACTCCCACAATGGATGTCCCACTGCTTTCTGAGATATCGAGGACAAATGGCTATTCGAATTATTCGTCCTCAATATCTACAACTTTAGCAGGCGATAAATTAAAACTCGGTTCTTTCTTTATAACTTTATAAATTTTCAAAAATAATTAAGTCTTTAATTAATATTTGCTTTATATAGCTTTACTGTGGTGTTTTCGGTTACTTTACTCGGTATACGGTGTGTATTTCGGGGGCTGTTATGGGTCTGTTACCATGCAGAAAGGATTTCAAAACTTCCTAAATTCATTGAACAAGAAAACTGGAAAAGATCAGTCATGAAAGGCAAATTCAAAATAGGACGATATAACTTGATCTATTTTAATTTCTGTAGCGATTGTGACTCGAACAAATCCGAGTCAGGTAACTTTCCAAACATGCTTAAAGTAACGTGCAAATTTGCAAATTTTAAGCTTGATTAACCCCCTACACACTGATATCAAAAAGCAGAAATTTCAAGTAGAAATTTTTTTCCATAATTAATGCAACTAGGAATTTAACCAACTCAGTCTTGTTTGACAGAGCGCTCTCTCTCTCTCTCTCTCTCTCTCTCTCTCTCTCTCTCTCTCTCTCTCTCTCTCTCTCTCGAAAAACTCCTAGGGGTTTCAATTCGAAACATTGAAAGTGTGTTCATGTTCATTCATAGGGTCTGTAGATGTGCATAAAAGTTTTGGATTTTTGATTCGGCCCCGAGGGACGCAAGGGGCACCATTTTTGTCGTTAGAGGAATGGTTTCCGGTGAAAAACTGCTAGGAGTTTCAATTCGAAACACTGTAAGTGTGTTCATGTTCATTAGTAGGGTCTGTAGATGTGCATAAAGGTTTTGGATTTTTGATTCGGCCCTGAGGGGCGCAAGGGGCACCATTTTTGTCGTTAGAGGAATGGTTTCCGGAGAAAAACTCCTAGGGGTTTCAATTCGAAACACTAAAAGTGTGTTCATGTTAATCAATAGGGTCTATAGATGTGCATAAAGGTTTTGGATTTTTGATTCGGCCCTCGGGGGCGTAAGGGGCACCACTTTTGTCGTTAGAGGAATGGTTTCCGGCGAAAAACTCCTAGGGGTTTCAATTCGAAACATTGAAAGTGTGTTCATGTTCATTCATAGGGTCTGTAGATGTGCATAAAGGTTTTGAATTTTTGATTCGGCCCGAGGGGCGCAAGGGGCACCATTTTTGTTGTTAGAGGAATGGTTTCCGGCGAAAAACTGCTAGGAGTTTCAATTCAAAACACTGAAAGTGTGTTCATCTTCATTAATAGGGTCTGTAGATGTGCATAAAGGTTTTGGATTTTTGATTCGGCCCTCGGGGGCGTAAGCGGCACCATTTTTGTCATTAGAGGAATGGTTTCCGGAGAAAAACTCCTAGGGGTTTCAATTTGAAACACTGAAAGTGTGTTCATGTTAACCAATAGGGTTTGTAAATGTGCATAAAGGTTTTGGATTTTTGATTCGGCTTCGAAGGGCGCAAGGGGCTCCATTTTTGTCGTTAGAGGAGTGGTTTCCAGCGAAAAACTCCTAGGGGTTTCAATTCGAAACACTGAAAGTTCGTTCATCTTCGTTAATAGGGTCTGTAGATGTGCATAAAGGCTTTGGATTTTTTATTCGGCTTCGAGGGGCGTAAGGGACACCAATTTTGTTGTTAGAGGAATGGTTTCCGGAGAAAAACTCCTAGGGGTTTCAATTTGAAACACTGAAAGTGTGTTCATGTTAACCAATAGGGTTTGTAGATGTGCATAAAGGTTTTGGATTTTTGATTCAGCTTCGGAGGGCGCAAGGGGCACCATTTTTGTTGTTAGAGGAATGGTTTCCGGCGAAAACCTCCTAAGGGTTTCAATTTGAAACTTTGAAAGTGTGTTCATCTTCATTAATAGGGTCTGTAGATGTGCATAAAGGTTTTGGATTTTTTATTCGGACCCAAGGAGCGTAAGGGACACCAATTTTGTTGTTAGAGGAATGGTTTCCGGCGAAAAACTCCTAGGGGTTTCCATTTTAAACATTGGCAGTGTGTTCATGTTAATCGATAGGGCCTGTAGATGTGCATAAAGGTTTTGTATTTTTGATTCAGCTTCGGAGGGCGCAAGGGGCACCATTTTTGTCGTTAGAGGAATGGTTTCCGGAAAAAAAACTCCCAGGGTTTCAATTCGAAACACTGGAAGTGTGTTCATGTTAATCAATTGGGTCTGTAGATGTGCATAAAGGTTTTGGATTTTTGATTCGGCTTCGAGGGGTGCAAGGGGCACCATTTTTGTCGTTAGAAGAATGGTTTCCGGAGAAAAACTCCTAGGGGTTTCAATTCGAAACATTGAAAGTGTGTTCATGTTCATTCATAGGGTCTGTAGACGTGCATAAAGGTTTTGGATTTTTTATTCGGCCCTCGGGGGCGCAAGGGCCACCACTTTTGTCGTTAGAGGAATGGTTTTCAGTGAATAGAGGTTTCAATTCGAAACACTAAAAGTGTGTTCATGTTAACAATAGGGTCTGTAGATGTGCCTAAAGGTTTTGGATTTTTGATTTGGCCCCGAGGGGTGCAAAGGGCACCATTTTTGTCGTTAGAGGAATGGTTTCCGGAAAAAAACTCCTAGGGGTTTCAATTCGAAATACTAAAAGTGTGTTCATGTTAATCAATAACGTCTGTAGATGTGCCTAAAGGTTTTGGATTTTTGATTCGGGCCCGAGGGGTGCAAGGGGCACCATTTTTGTCGTTAGAGGAGTGGTTTCCAGCGAAAAACTCCTAGGGGTTTCAATTCGAAACACTGAAAGTTCGTTCATCTTCGTTAATAGGGTCTGTAGATGTGCATAAAGGCTTTGGATTTTTTATTCGGCTTCGAGGGGCGTAAGGGACACCAATTTTGTTGTTAGAGGAATGGTTTCCGGAGAAAAACTCCTAGGGGTTTCAATTTGAAACACTGAAAGTGTGTTCATGTTAACCAATAGGGTTTGTAGATGTGCATAAAGGTTTTGGATTTTTGATTCAGCTTCGGAGGGCGCAAGGGGCACCATTTTTGTTGTTAGAGGAATGGTTTCCGGCGAAAACCTCCTAAGGGTTTCAATTTGAAACTTTGAAAGTGTGTTCATCTTCATTAATAGGGTCTGTAGATGTGCATAAAGGTTTTGGATTTTTTATTCGGACCCAAGGAGCGTAAGGGACACCAATTTTGTTGTTAGAGGAATGGTTTCCGGCGAAAAACTCCTAGGGGTTTCCATTTTAAACATTGGCAGTGTGTTCATGTTAATCGATAGGGCCTGTAGATGTGCATAAAGGTTTTGTATTTTTGATTCAGCTTCGGAGGGCGCAAGGGGCACCATTTTTGTCGTTAGAGGAATGGTTTCCGGAAAAAAACTCCCAGGGTTTCAATTCGAAACACTGGAAGTGTGTTCATGTTAATCAATTGGGTCTGTAGATGTGCATAAAGGTTTTGGATTTTTGATTCGGCTTCGAGGGGTGCAAGGGGCACCATTTTTGTCGTTAGAAGAATGGTTTCCGGAGAAAAACTCCTAGGGGTTTCAATTCGAAACATTGAAAGTGTGTTCATGTTCATTCATAGGGTCTGTAGACGTGCATAAAGGTTTTGGATTTTTTATTCGGCCCTCGGGGGCGCAAGGGCCACCACTTTTGTCGTTAGAGGAATGGTTTTCAGTGAATAGAGGTTTCAATTCGAAACACTAAAAGTGTGTTCATGTTAACAATAGGGTCTGTAGATGTGCCTAAAGGTTTTGGATTTTTGATTTGGCCCCGAGGGGTGCAAAGGGCACCATTTTTGTCGTTAGAGGAATGGTTTCCGGAAAAAAACTCCTAGGGGTTTCAATTCGAAATACTAAAAGTGTGTTCATGTTAATCAATAACGTCTGTAGATGTGCCTAAAGGTTTTGGATTTTTGATTCGGGCCCGAGGGGTGCAAGGGGCACCATTTTTGTCGTTAGAGGAATGGTTTCCGGAGAAAAACTCCTAGGGGTTTCAATTCGAAACACTGAAAGTGTGTTCATGTTAATCAATAGGGTCTGTAGATGTACATGGAGGTTTTGGATTTTTGATTCGGCTTCGAGGGGCACAGGGGGCACCATTTTGGTTGTTAGAGGAATGGTTTCCGGAGAAAAACTCCTAGGGGTTTTAATTTGAAACATTGAAAGTGTTCATTCATAGGGTCTCTAGACGTGCATAAAGATTTTGGATTTTTGATTCGGTTCTCGGGGGCGAAATGGGCACCACTTTTGTCGTTAGAGGAATGGTTTCCGGCGAAAAACTCCTAGGAGTTTCAATTCGAAACACTGAAAGTGTGTTCATGTTGATCAATGGGATCTGCAGATGTGCATAAAACAGTGTTTCTGTATCTGATATAATAAACATAAAAGAGGGAAGTGGGTAATATTATTATATATGTATACCTTCCGGCCTTATGTGATTTTGTCAGACTGTTCTTCTCATCATAAATATCAAATCATTGTATAAAATGAAACATTTAGCTGGCGTAGCACAAATATTATTAACCATTCAGTCCAAAAGTTTGTTGCCATTGACTTCAATTGCAACAGTAATTGTTGTCACATTCTGATAATAATTTACTTGTTTGTAGTATTTTATATAAAATGTGTAATCAAATATTAACATTTGATTATTTTCTTACAAAGTTTGTATCTGTGGGATTACGTATAAGTGTGGTCTGCATAATCGTTTCAATTCTGTGTCAACAATTTACCAATAATCACAAATGCGAATGCGGGGAAAAACTATAGTGTGCTTTGCACACAAATGACACCCCTCTAGTTTTAATTATTTTTTCCATTTTCTGTCTCAAAAACATAGGTTATGACCCTTCGTTAGAACGAGCTCGACGAGCTCGTTCCAACGAGGGGTCATAAACTATGTTTTTGAGATAAAAAATTAGTTATTCAAGAATATATTTTGCAAGTGTTGTCTGCTTTTCATGTTAGGAAAAGGGTTAACTTTATTGGAAGAAAAACTGGAGATACCACACACTGGTCAAAGGTTTTTTTTCATCAACAAATTTCAACATTTATTTATTAAAATATGAAAATTTCTTCATTTTATTTGTAAATAGAATCTCAACATTAAACCCAGGAGTACGTTTATCGCTGGGGGCGCGGTGGCGTTGCGGTCACCGATTCTCGTCAGATCACCGAAGTTAAGCAACGTCGAGCCCGGTTAGTCCTCGGATGGGTGACCGTCTGAGCGATCGATTCGGACTCCCGCACTGTGTCCTTGGGCAAGGCACTTAACCCCCATTGTCCACTTGGGGGCACGACGACGCCGTGTACTAAGGCGTACTCGTCGATGGTGCGCATGTCTTCAACCAATCTAACCCTGCCTGCCCTGCAGTGCGGAGTTACCATGTTGAGGAGCTGGCAGCTCGGTGGTTCTCTCCGGGTACTCCAGCTTCCTCCACCCGTAAAACTGTCACGGTCATGATTAACCACTGTGCATATGTATGTGACCTTAAAACATCAATAAATAAATAAATAAATAAATAAATAATAAATAATGCTTATCCCAAACACCAAATAAAAATACTGAACTGAGGTTTGTAGGGGGAAATGTAATTGACTTTCAGTCAGGTGAGCTATAGTGATCACTCCCCGTCCATCGGCCGTCGTTCGTCTGACGTCCGTGAACATGGTGTTTGCGTCTTCTCCTCCAAAACCGCTGAACCGATTTAAGTGAAATTTGATATAATTGTTTCTTATAACATCGCATTTTGATTTTGTTCAAATCAAGCTGCCCCGCCCCTCGGTAGGGCCACGCCCAAAAAAGTGTGCTTAAATCTTAAAAAATCTTCTTCTCATGAACCAGCAGTAGCAGAGACTTGAGATTTGGTGTGCAACTTCCTTTTGAGGTGTAGACTCAGATTTGTTCAAGAACAGTTCGCGGAGCTACATTTGCCATCGTTATGGGAGGGGCAAGAATTTTCGCCTCGCCCAAAATTTCTGTAATTGTAATTGTAATAACTTTATTTGCAAAAGACATTATAATACATGTGTATAACATAATTGCCCAAGAAACAACAAATAGTATTAATAATATATCACATCTAGGATTTATGAAGCTACATATTTGTCTTCTGCAGGGAGGTGACATAGCCAGCTGGCTGTATTACTGTCACCCACCTCAGGGAACGGGAAAATATAGAGTATAGAAAGACAAAAAAAATGGGAGATAAAAAAGCAACGAATGAGGGAAAAAGTGAAGAGAGGGAGAGGAAGAGACAGAGAGAGGGGAGAGAGAGGGAGAGAGAGAGAGAGAGAGAGAGAGAGTGAGAGAAAGAGAGAGAGAGAGAGAGACAGGAGAATCAGCTGCAACTAAACATGTATAGTAGAAAAAATAAAGTAAAATATAAATATATAAGGAATATATAAGGAATGAGCTCTGCAGTCCTGGTGATAAGTGGAATTTGGTTTCATTCTTGCACTGGAGTTTTCAGGAATCAACCCTAATTAATAAGGACTTTACGGACTTATTTCAGTGAGTATGTAGTGTCGCGGGAGTCGGTACTTCCCGACATTCGTGGCATGATCTGCTACTGCATTTGACAGAGGCTTCATACGAGCCTAGAAACGTGTTGGTCATCATTTTTTTTAAACTGTGCTCGTGGCAAATTTCGAACCAGTGGGTCAATGTCATTCCACTTTTTTGGAAATGTGTGTAAGGGGAGATTTGCCGTGAACTGTGTTCGGGGCTTGAGTTGTTTAATCTCACCTCTATGTCTGGTAATCCTGTCGGTTTCGTTCTTGTTAAGATTATATAGACTATATAACGATGGTGGTAAGTTATTGTGGGTCCAATCATGCATAAATAATAGGATATTTAGCTTATATAGCTCGTCCAGTTTCAGGATTTTATTTTTCTTGAATAGGGGCTCAGTATGTGTGTTGTACTTTTTATTGCTTATTATTCGAATGGCACGTTTTTGAAGGATACTTAATTTCTTTACAGCCGGCACGTGTCCCCCAAATGTGTATTGCATACATCAAATGACTTTGCACTAGCGTAAAATACAGAATTTTCAGGGTATCGAATGGTAAAAACTTTTTTACTCTATTAATAGCCCAGATGGATTTGGCTATCTTTGAGCTCAGATGAGAGATGTGGTGCTTGAAATTTAAGTTTTCGTCTAAATCAACACCGAGGAATTTTACTGTTTGGACTTCGTTTTTTGTTCCCTACTTGTATTACATGTTTATTGTTTATAGTTATGGGAGTGGCAATTAAGTCCCATGTGTCATGTGGGGGATGTAGTAGCATGCATCTTGTTTTGGTGGCATTGAGTGACAGTTTATTCGCGTTGCACCAATCTGCAATTTTGTCAAGTTCCTTATTTGTTGTTTCTGTCAATATTTCTAGGTTGTTGTCGACCGTTGATATCGTAGTGTCGTCGGCAAAAGACAAAAGGTTTAGAAGTGTTGGTTTACTGATGTCATTGACATATATCAGAAAGAGAAGTGGCCCCAGGATTGAGCCCTGGGGAACTCCACATGATATATTTTCAAAAGTCGATGAACACTCTTAAAACTGTACATACTGTTTTCGACCTGACAAATAACTTCTAAACCATGAATTAGGTATCCTCCTTATTCCATAGTATTCGAGTTTATGTAAGAGTATAGAATGGTCTATAGTATCAAAAGCTTTGGAAAAGTCAAGGAAAACTGATAAAGTTCGGTCCTTTGTAGGCTTGTCATTGTTCAGGGCAACGTTGTGGATGAGTTGTAATATAGCATGTATTGTAGAATGTTTTTTTTCTGAATCCAAACTGAAACTGATATAAACTATCATGATCCGATAAAAAATTTAACAGGCGATTATACATTATCTTTTCCATAACTTTTGAGAATGCAGGAAGTATGCTGACTGGCCTGTAGTTGTTAAAAATACTGGAATCTCCCCCTTTGTGGATAGGAATCACCTTCGCTATTTTTAGTCCGTCGGGTATTACACCAGATGAAAATGTAAGATTTATTATGTGTGTTAGAGGTCCAGCTATCGCTGATATAGTTTCTTTAAGTAACTTTGTGGATATATTAGTGCAATCTTTACTTGTTTTAGTACGGAAATTCTTTACTGTTAAGATAACTTCCTGTAGATCAGTTGGATAGGCGAAAAAGGACGACGAATTATTATTATTATTATTATTATTATTATTATTATTATTATTATTATTATTATTATTATTATTATTATTATTGTTATTCTCGCCGTGAGAATTATTGTCACTACAGATGTTGTTGTTGTTAGTTAGGTTGGCGTTGTTAGTGTTATTATCCTTCAAGAAGTCCATAAAGTGTTTGGTTGAGGGGGGTATCAGTTCACTAGTGACTTTACCGATGTTGGAGAAGAATGAATTAAATTTATTTGCGATTGATTTGTTATCGGTTAACTGGTTATCGCCTTCAATGAAAGATGATGGTGCACAAGGTACACGTTTTGGGTTGTTAATAGCACGCTTAATAATCTCCCATGTTTTTTTTATGTCGTACATATTCTGTGTTAAAGCTGTATTATAGTAATTGACTTTACATGTTCTGTTTGGCTTATTAAACTCTCGACAGTAGGATTTATATATTCTGACAGTGTCGTCTGTCGGAGACCGGAGTTTCTTCATGTACAATTTGTGTTTCTGGAATGATGAATTTAGAAGTCCTGTTGTCATCCAGGGTTCTCTCCTAATTTTTTTCTTGCTAGTGTTAATGATTATTAGGGGGAACGCATCTTCAAACGCTCTTTGATAGATGGTCTGAAGATTCGAATATGCAACAATGGGCGATGTTTCATTTACCACGCTAGAAAAATCGAAGGCTGAAAGCAATCTTTTAAAGTGATTAACATTTACAGTTTTGAAGGACCTTGTTGGATGGGGGGGGGGGGGGGTGGGGGGGGCAACGTGGAACTGGGTAACATCCTATTTTCATCGATCAGAAAAGTAGCAAAGTGATCGCTTATGTCTGTAATTATAATCCCCGATCGTAATACTTTACCAGTAGTATTGCATAAAATGTGATCTATTAGCGTGGCCGAATGGTCTGTTACTCTCGTCGGTTTTGTGATTACCGGGAGAAATCCTGCACTGAATACACTATTTACGTACTGGTTAGTTTTGGGGTGGTTATGGAAGTTTAATAAATCAAGGTTAAAGTCACCCATCAGGTAAGTTGATTTATGTTCGTTGTTAATCTTACCAAGTAAATCGGACAAGTTATTCAAAAAGGAATCTATATCTGCTTTCGGCGCTGTGTTCGGCCGATAAATTACACCAACCAAGATTTTTTTATTTAATTGGAGTTCAATAAAAACCGATTCGAAGACATGTGGGATAAAAATTGATAGGTCACTGCGAATGTTGAACGGTAATGTTTCCTTTATGAATAAGCCTACACCGCCCCTCCAGTCGTCATTACCAGGTCGTGTTCGTGCAACTAATGGGTGGTATCCCTCTAATTTGAATGAGATGTTTTCATTAACGGTAAAAGTTTCTGTCAGGCTTATTATGTCAAACTGATTGGAGTCACTATGTAGGTTGCACAAGAGATCCTTTAGAGGTTCCCAATGTGCATTTAAACTGCGACAGTTTAAATTAAAGAGTGAGAAGGTTTTATGCTTTAATGTAGCGATCGCCTTAAAGTCTTGTGGTGTGTAATAATTACAATTGTGGGCAGTTATGTTGAAGGGTGAATCAGACTCATATTCGGGGTCACTCGCGGTATGTTCATTGAGAAGCTTTGGGAAGTTACACACATTTTGACTCTGGATTTCATTTAGTGTGAGTTTGTTAGCCATGGGTAATAGTAATTGAAGAGATCTCTAGAATGTGCAAGAACATAAGTATAATCCATGTTTTAGAACTCATAAACTGTACGTTGCAAGCCGGATATATTTTCAGTTGCGAGAAAAGAGATATCACAGAGATGTGAAGAAAGATAAGTGAGAAAGAAAAAAGTAATATAAAGTGTGTAGGGACCATATACACCAGTCAGGAAATCCTGTGAGAGGGTAACAGATCATAAACCATGACTGTATAACCAGTTTCGCTCAGGTTTCGACTAGGGTATGTCGGTAAGAGCGTATGAGGTAATGTACAATACATGGGACTCGTGGGCCTCGATGCAGACTAGGAATCACAACTAAGAAGAACAATAGGCTGGACGGCTTCGATTGAAATACTATCGATATGTGTAAATATGCACAACACATATATACCTATATACACATATAAGTTAAAGGTTATGTACAACACCGAGAAGTCAACTGGCAACGTAGATCTACTCTATTCTATTACAAATTATTGGAGACTGAGGAGAGGACAAATGATGATGTAGTTATGTGCCAGTAGATTTGCTCTGTCATAAACTGTTGAAGATTTCTCATAAGCACTCTCCAACAGTTCATAACAAAACAATCTATTTGCACAGAATTCAAGCTTGCAAAAGAAAAAAAAGAAGAAAAAAATCCGCTGAGGAAAGGACAAATGACAATGTACTTATCTTCAAATAGATCTGCTCCATCATAAGTCATTGGAGACTATCCGTAGGCGATAGTGTAGTTATGTGCCAACATATCTGTGCTACCATAAATTATCCGGGGCTACCCATAGACACTCCCACCAATTCACAACAGGACAGTCATTTTAAGCACTCTTAATGCACTCTCTCAAATTCAGAGTTCCAAAAAGTTACCACGCTGAGGAAAGGACAAATGACAATGTACTTATATGCAATTGGATCTACTCCATCATAAACCGTTTTCCAAACCGAGAGGCTGATTTGAACCAAATTTGATATGAGGGCTTTTTGGGTCATAAGTACTTAATTTATGCCAAAAAAATTCCAGTCGCCCCAGGGAACCGCAGGAGCGAAAAATAGATTTTTTTTTTAAACGCCCATATCTTGTCCAACAGAATGGAATGGTAAAAAAAACATTGCTACCGATTTTATCAAAGGGTACTTTTTCGGAACATTGAAAAAGTGCTGAGTCAGAATTTTTTAACACTGTGGATAATGGGAAAAAACATTTAACACTACTTTTCTCCCAAACCACTGCTCCAAAAGCTTTCAAATTTCACATATAACATCTTTGGAAGATTGTTTCACATGTTTATTGAAATCAAATCCCTTGGTCTATATTTGGGCTCTTTATGGGAGCCCAAATGTTCAGATTAGTGCAATATGAAGAGTATTCTTTAAAATTTTTCTTCTTCCGATCCACCCATCAGAATCTTTTGATATTTGGTATGCGGCATCCTTTGGGGTGTGAGATTAAGGTTTGTTCAAGCCAATTCCCTGGGGGTTCATATTTGGACTCACTGTGGGAGCCCGAATTATAACTTAGTTCAAAATAATATTTTTTTTTAAAAATCTTCTTCAGATCCAGCAGTCGGAATGTTTTGATATTTGGTATGCAGCATCCTTTGTGGGGTGAGATTCAAATTTGTTCAAGCCAAGTCCCTGGGTTCATTTTTGGGCTCCCTGTGTGAGCCCAAATTATAACTTAGTTCAATATGAGGAATATTCTTCAAAAATCTTCTTCTTCACATCCACCAGTCAAAATCTTTTGATATTTAGGGCACAGTATCCTTAGGGAGGTGAGATATAAGTTTGGTAAAGCCAAGTCCCTGGGTTCATATTTGGGCTTCCTGTGGGAGCCCGAGTTGTACAAAAATTACTATTTTCGAACTGAGGAGAGGCTAATTTGAACCAAATTTGATATGACTTATTACTGGGTCATAAATACCTAATTTATGCCAAACAAAATGTTTCCCGTCGCCCCATCGGAACCGCAGGACCTAAAAATAGAAACAATTTAAAACGCCAATATCTCCAAAACTACACGGCACTGAGAATTTTTATTTTGTGTGAAGCTTCCTTAGGAACGACACAATGGAATGGTCCCAAAAAATTGCCATCTGTTTTATCAGAGGGTACTTTTCCAGGACTTTGAAAAAATACTGACTCAGAATTTTTTAACACTGTGGGTAATGGGAAAATATTTAAGACTCTTCTTCTCCCAAACCACTGCTCCAAAAGCTTTCACATTTCACTTATAACATCTTTGGAAGATTGTTTCACATGGTTATTGAAAGCAAATCCTTGGGTCCATATTTGGGCTTTCTATGGAAGCCCAAATGTTTAAATTAGTGCAGTATGAGGAATATACTTTAAAAATCTTCTTCAGATCCAACAATCAGAATCTTTTGATATACGGTATGCTGCATGCTTAGGGGGAGGGGGAGGGGGGAGATTTAAGTTTGTTCAAGCCAAGTCCCTGGGTTCATATTTGGGCTCACTGTGGGAGCCCGAATTATAACTTAGTTCAAAATGAGGAATTTTCTTTAAAAAGCTTCTTCAGATCCAACAGTCGGAATGTTTTGATATTTGGCATGCAGCATCTTTAGTGGGGTGAGATTCAAATTTGTTCAAGCCAAGTCCCTGGGTTCATATTTGGGCTCACTGTGGAAGCCCGAATCATAACTTAGTTCAATATGAGGAATATTCTTCAAAAATCTTCTTCTTCACATCCACCAGTCATAATCTTTTGATATTTAGTATACAGTATCATTTGAGAGGTGAGATATAAGCTGGTAAAGTGAAAACCAAGTCCCTGGGCTCATATTTGGACTTCCTGTGGGAGCCCGAATTGTACAAAAATTTCTATTTTCGAACTGAGGAGAGGCCGATTTGAACCAAATTTGATATGAGGGCTTATTGGGTCATAAGTACCTAATTTATGCCCAAAATTTTTCCCCGTCGCTCCATGGGAACCGGAGGACCTAAAAATAGAAAAAAATTTAAAATGCCTATATCTCCAAAACTACACGGCACTGGGAATTTTTATTTTGTGTGAAACTTCCTTAGGAACAACAGAAATGAATGGTCCAAAACAATTGCCATCGGTTTTATCATAGGGTACTTTTCCCGGACTTTGAAAAAATGCTGAGTCATCATTTTTTAAAACTGTGAGTAATGGGAAAAACATTAAAGAATCTCATACCACTGCTCCAAAGGCTTTCATATTTCAATATAACATCTTTGGAAGATTCATTCACATGTTTGTTGAAATTAAATCCCAGGGTCCATATTTGGGCTCTATGGGAGCCCAAATGTTCAGATTAGTGCAATATGAGGAGTATTCTTTAAAAATCTTCTTCTTCCGATCCATCCATCAGAATCTTTTTATATTTGGTATGCGGCATCCTTAGGGGTGTGGGATGCAGGTTTGTTGAAGTCACGTCCCTGTGTTCATATTTGGGCTCCCTGCGGGAGCCCGAATTATAACTTAGTTCAATATGAGGAATATTCTTTAAAAATATTTTTCTTCAGATCCAATGGTCAGAATCTTTTGATATTTGGTATACAGCAGCATCCTTTCGGAAGTGAGATTCAAGTTTGTTCAAGCCAAATCCCTGGGTTCATATTTGAGGAATATTCTTTAAAAATCTTTTTTTCAGATCCACCGGTCAGAATCTTTGGGTATCTGGTATAAGCTCTTCTTAGGATGGCAGATGCAACTTATTCAAATCAATTCCCTGGGTTGATATTTAGGCTACCATGTCAGGTGAGCGCCCTCAGTCCCCCTGGGGCCTCTTGTTAATCTTTCTGCCACAATGCGTATCTGGGGGGAAATTAACCTTTTACCCAACACGAAAAGCAGACGACACATGCAAACAAAATTCTTGAATAACTAATTTTTTTAATTTTTGGTCTCAAAAGCATAGGTTCTGACCCCTCATTGGGATGAGCTCGTTCCAAAGATTGGTCATAACTTATGTTTTTGAGACAAAAAATGAAAAAATAATGAAAATTAATTGGCGATTTTTGTGAATAGCGCTGGCCGGTTACGTTGGGTAAAGGGTTAACCCAGTAAAGCACTTGTCGACTTCAACCTTTTATTTACATCCAATGGCGGTAACCTGCCGTATTTCTGCTCACAAATCGGGTGCCTGACAAATGGTAACAGGACAAATACATTACATACAAAAACATTACAAAAAACAACGATATGTAAACTGAAACTCAAGGCAATAATTATAGCTTATTGAAATATAAGATTTGCCAAGCAGTGTGCAACTGGTGTACGAACGACAAATTTACGATTATCAGCTTATGTGCGTTCACTGTTATATTTTCTGTTCTGCTTAAAAAAGCACTATCATTGCTGCTTAATCACCATAAGAATGAAGACTTATGCCTTTACACTCCAATTTTAAAATACGGCGAGGAATATTTGTCCTTCGGAATTTATGTAGAAAACCAACCAAAACATTCCGACTCCTCGCACTCGCTTTCTGCAAGAATATATTTTTGATGTATGTGAAAAATTGACAAGTTAATGATGTGCACATTTTTAGCAGCGAAAGAAATTGAATATACCCTTTAAAACAAGCTCTGCGAGCCTCTCGAATGAATTTGGAGCCCCACAGAGCCCAAACGGGAGTACCTTAATCTCATACAGCCCTTTACCTATACTAAAGGCAGTTTTTTTTTCTTGAGCCGATGGGGGTCATCTCCATCTGCCAGTACCACTAAGCCAAGTCGAGCTTAGAAAACCAGCTACAGAACAGTCGCCGTGGAGTGGTCGTAATCCACGCGTGGGATGTGATGTCCAACGGATCGCGGTGGCTCAGTAGGTAGAGATGCAGGCTGCAAGCCGAGAAGTCCTCGGTTCGAATCCCACCTGCGGCAGCCGCGTTGTGTCCTTGGGCAAGACACTTAATCCCAATTGCCCACGTGGGGGGGGGGGGGGGGGGGGGGGGGCGGTGGCGTTGTGCACTAAGGCGTTGTACGTCGATTGTGCACTTATCTTCAACCAATGCTAACCCTGCTTGTGTGGAGTTAGTATGTAGGGGAGTCTGTTCGGTGGTTCTCTCCGGGTACTCCGGTTTCCTCCACCCGTAAAACTGTCCGACACGAGGTGACCATGGCTGTCGAAAGTGTCGTTTAACCCCAATAAATAATAAGCGATGTCCACGTATGCGTTTACCTGGTAATGAAAATCTCCATCAGCAAAATTTTAAGTTAATGAAGCACCGGGTTATACTCGGTGCTTCACTGATTAAATTTTTGATGATTATTCCTATAATTAGTTTCTGGAATCTAATATAATATTGCCCATCCGTGGAAAGTGATCAATCCACGGCGACTGTACTGTATTAATGTCAAAAAAAACAAATATTGAGATTGAAAAGTTGATATCATGTTGCTAGTTTTCGTGCTATTTAAACACCTTTACGTTTTGATGAAGTGGGAGCTGTTACGCTGTGACTACAGTCACAGCGTAACAGCTTACACGGCATCAAACATCACCGATATAAGCAGTTACCGCGTTAATTGACCTAACATCCTCATGATGGGCAGGTTGAGTTGCGACGTTTTTCATTAAAGTCTCAGTAATCCAGTTGATTAGAGGTATTACTGAAGGAAATATTTGAATTAGAGTTAACCGCCTTGAAAATGCACTCGGAAATGATGCAATCTCCAAAAATTAACAGCCTTGGGAAAATATGTTGTTTCAATAAACATTTGAAGCATTCTACTGACATATTGTATTATTATTGAATATTCCAAATAAAAAAGAGGGTGATTTGTTGACTTTTGGACCTAAAAAATACAATTGACTGTTGGTGTGTTTTTGTTGGGAATTCCCTGAAATATATGCGCACGGGGCCGATATTTCCCTTCCTTCCAGTGTTTCGATCTTATTTGTTGCCTGACCCCATGTTTTCTGGTCAGAAAAAGTTGGCTGAAGGGCTATACTTGATGAAGATATTTGAATGCCAAAATTATAGTGATGCGATCATATTTTTTTCGCCTGAACGTTATGATGGTCGCCAATGGGAAAACATTTAGTTCTGTAATACCAATAGAACAGCGGCGAGAAAACATGAATCTTTAGTCGTTGTGAACATTTGGAACGTATGTTTGATCACTAATTAACACTTATACGACAAACAAAATTCTCTTGTACTTCTAATCACCTGCAATTTGCGTCACATGTTACATAAATAGTTGAATTTATGCGGTGCCTAACAGACTGTAATAAATAGAATAGCAATTTCACTGAATTTTTGCTCATCTACGTCACCAACTAAAGGTTACAAAGCATGTGTTTGTACTCATTCTCCGTTAGAAAAATGTAAACGTCACAGCTGTTTTGTGAAAACAGAAGTAAATGTACATTATATAGAACGTAATACTGTCAACTGTACATCAGTGGCGGCGCCAGGATTTCAATTTGGGGGATAAGATATGGGGAGGGGGGGAGGAGGTCGAGATGCTGAGGAGGAGGTCGAGATGCCGAAGGCATCTCCCGAACGCCGCAGGCCTGAGCTAGAGGAGGATAGGGGAGGAGGTAGTTCAGCGATCTGAACGTAGTGGCTACCCCCTGTAGCCACTACGTTCAGATGGCTGAACTAGGGAGGAGAGTGGTTCCCTCCCGTTTGTGTGTGCGTGTGGGGGGGGGGGGTGTCTGGGGGATCTCCTCAGGAAAAAATTTCATATTTGGACGCCCTGGGAGCGATATCGGAGCGTTTCTACAACACCTGACATGATGTGTATTGTTGGGTGCCGTTTGAGGGTGTGATATTGGGTGGGAAGACCACGGTCAGATAGTAATTTGAAGTTTGCTTTTTTTAGGGGGAGGGGGTGGACCCTTCGATGCCCCCTGTGGCGCTACCACTGCTGTACATTATTTGACATTAAGTTGGAAGCGCGTTTATTGAACTGGGTCCTAACACATTGCGAGGTTAGGCCCCCCATATCTTACTTAACCCCCCCCCCCCCCCCACAAATTGAAATCCTGGCTCCACCAGTGATCCTTAGTGGAGATGAGATTCAAGTTTGTTCAAATCAGGTCCCCTGGGTTCATATTTTGGCTCCCTATGGGAACTTTAACATAGTGCAATATGAGGAATATTATTTTAAAAATGTTCTTCTTCAGACCTACCAGTCAGAATCATTTCATTGATATACAGCATCCTCAGGAGGTTCAGATTTCAGTTTGTTCAAAGCAAGTCCCTGGTTTCTTATTTAGGTTCCTTATTGAAACCTGAATTTTAACTTGGTGCAATATGAGGAAATTTATTTCAAAATGCTTTTCTTCTGATCTACCAGTTAAAATTTCTTGATATTCGGTATACTGCATCTTTTCTTCTTTTTTTTAGAAAGGGAGAAGGCAGCTTGAATTTTGTTCAGATCAAAACTCTGGAGTCATATTTCGCTGTGGGAGGCTCGAATTTTAACTGTGTAAAAATATGAGAAAATATGTTTAAAATCTTCTCCAAAACCACCAGTCGGAATCTTTTGATGATTGGTATGTAGTATCCTGATTTATGTTTGTTCAAATCAAGTCCCTAGGAGTTCATATTAGGGTTCCCCATGGGAACTCAAAACCTTAATTTAGTGCAATATGAGAATATTCTCTAACAATCTTCTTCTTCAGCTCTACCAGCAGGAATGTTATCCTTAGGAGGTTCAGATTGGGGTCATATTTGTGCACAGGAGCCGGAATTTTAACTTGCAATATGAGGAATATTCTTTAAAAACAAACCCTTTTCAGAATCCTTTGATATTTGGAGTATCCTTAGTGTGATCCGATTCGAGTTTGTTCCAATCAAGTCGCTGGGTTCATATTTGAGCCCCCTATGGCAACCTAAATTTTAACTTAGTGCAATATAGAGAAATTCCTTTAAAAAATCTCCTTCAGATCCACCGGTCAGAATCTTTTGACATTTGAGATGCAGCGACCTTAGGTGATTCAGATTTCAGTTTGTTCCAGAAAGTTTCTTGGTTCATATTTGGGCTCCCTGTAGTATCCCAACTTTTAACTTAGTGCAATATGAGGATTATTCTTTAAAAAATCTTCTTCTTCACATTCACAATTCTTTTGTTACATAGTATTGACACCCTTACTATGGTGAGATTCAAGTTTGTTCAAATCACGCCCCTGGGCTCATATTTGGTCTTCCTATGGGGACCTGAATTCTAACTTAGCGCAGCAAGAGGAATATTCCCCAAATATCATCTTCAGATCCACCAGACAGAATCTTTTAATATTTGGTATATAGAGGATATGGAATGAGTGTTTTTCTCATATAATATTTATGAAACGAGTCTAAGAATTTTCCGTTTTGGCGAGCCCAAACGGAAAATTCGGACGAGTTTCATAAATATTATATGAGAAAAACACTCATTCCATTTTCTATTTATCATATGACACACACACGCACAAATTAGCCACTTAGTATGACTTTTTAACCCATCACCTAACTTGAGTTGCAGACGGCACTTGGAAAAAAACATCCTCGTATAACTAAAAAAAATCTTCACTTTTTGCTTCCAAAACATAAGTTATGACCCCTCATTGGAACGAGCTCGTCGAGCTCGTTCCAATGAGGGGTCATAACCTATGTTTTGGAAGCAAAAAGTGAAAATATAAAAAAAAATGAATGGCGTTTTTCTTGTAGGTAAAAGATTAATACAATATAACCCACCCTAAATAGGACAGATAACGTAAATTCTCCCTACTGAAATTATGCAAATATAACCCAGTTGTATTTTGTTTAGCCAATCAAATTGTCCAGTTTTGAAATTGACCAATGAAAGCTCCCAACTCTAATTATGCAAATTATGAAAATGTGGCTCAGTTTTATTTTGTTCAGCCAATCAAATTGTCTAGTTTTGAAATTGACGGAAGGCTTTATTTATCACTGATTAATATGAAAGCAAAATATCAAATGTTTTAAAGTGAACAAAGTGGACGAGTCATATGATAAATAACATTACTATGACTCCTAGATTAAATTTTGTTCAGTGTTTCTCTTGACTGATTTTGATGGGCACCAGAGGGGTTTGAAATTTAACACAGAACCCAATTGAGAATTTACTGTTTGTTTAAATGAACTGTGCCAACGAATGACTGAGCTGGTAAACCTGAATTTAGATGTAAATGTGAGATAAAATCAGTGTTTGTTCAAATGGGGTTCCGCGAGCCGACTTGAGGCCCGGGAGAGGGTAAGGCGAGTGTGTTGACGTTGACCGCTTTTTCATCGCCAAACGACTCAGGTCCAGTGAGTATTTTTGTCAGCCTCCCACTTTCATTAAGCTTCCGTCGCCCTCTGATAGTTTAAGATAGTACGTGGTGTGATCGCCCCAGTGATATAACTAGGCCAGGAAGGGGGTGGGGTGATGGAGTGGGAGAGTGACAACCTCCAATAATATTCCCGTTGAGACATTTTCGTTTGGATTTGATTCTTAGATTTGGATTAGATTTCGTCTGGATTTGATTCGCTTTCGCTGGTGATCATGTATTTTGAAAATAGAACCCCCAGTTTATGCCATAAAATCTACAGCGTGATCCGGGATTTTTTCGCCAGACGATTATGACATGTTCAGTGATGTGTATTGGAAATTCTAATTCACATCTCCGCGATCTTTTGCGTATCAAATTAATAAAAAATATAATACTTTGATCATGGAAAATTGGTGGATGAAATTGTAATGTTTTGAGAACTACTTTTGTTCATGTTACTTGTAGATTATCGCATTCTGTCTTGTATAGGATGTTTTATGCTAATAAATGTTATGTTATGTTATGTTATGTTATGTTATGTTATGTTATGTTATGTTATGATGTTTTGTTATGTTATGTTATGTACTTTCTTATGAGACGAGGTTTGATACTTGGACTAATGTCACACGCATCGACTGTCTCATGCAAATGGGGAGGGGCAGTGGCGTAGCCGGGGGGTGCTGATGGGGGACTCATGCCCTCACCCCACCCCCGCGTGCTAGCCCATATAGGGAACATCAGGCAAGAAATTTTAAATCTAGCGATTTCCTTGATTCTGAGAGCTTTTGTGTCCATAATTTGTAAGTTGTGAAAGGCATCAATGACTAGGCCACATTGTGGCCTAATTATTGATGCCTTTCACAACTTATAAATTATGGACACAAACGGACTCAGAGTCATGGAAATTGAGGTTTTTTGTCTCTAGACTCAATATTTTTCCCGGAGAAGGGGGAGGGGGGGGACAAAACCCCTCCAACGAGAGGGAGGCATCCCACTTGTGCTCGTCCCCATAATGCCGCTGCGGGGCTTGGACGATGCAGCGAATCATATTCTGTATGCCTCCCCCCCCCCCTAGATATTACTCTTGCCCCCTAACTTTGATATCCTGGCTACGCGCCTGGGTGGAGGGGAGGGGAGGGGGGGCTGTGGCTGTGGCCGATTGGGTCTCAGAAAAACCAATTGTGAGTCCGGTGCGTGCTAATTAACCAAACGGAGTGGGTTTTTTTCTACTAAATTAAATTTCACATTTTTCGAAAAATATTCTCACAATTTTTCAATAAAACCATACAAATATGGATATCATTAGAACCGGCGCAACGAGACGGTTCTAATGACATCCATGTTTATATGGTTTTCTCGAGACATTTGTAAGATATTTTAGGCTGTGGTAGGCTTATTTTGGTTAATTTCCTGGCCGTTTTTGCCGTTATGTTAGGTAAAGAGTTAAACAAGGGAGTGGGAAACCCATTCGTCACTAAAACTACGTGTATTTATCCGCAATAGAATTTCCTGGGAGCGCGTTGGCTCAGTGGTTACGGGCTTCGACTTCGAATCGAAAGGCTCGCGGTTCGATCCCCCTCAGAGGTAACTGCGTTGTATCCATGGGCAAATCACTTAATCCCGATTAAGGTGCGATGGCGAGGTGTACTGAATGTCGATGGTGCAATTGTCTTCAACCAATGCTAACCCTGCATGCTTGAACGGAGTTAGTACGCTGGAGAGTCAAACAGTTGCTCGCGGCTGCTTGGTGGTTCTCCTCACGGTACTCCGTCTTCCTCTACCCGTAAAACTGCCCGGCATGAGATGACCCTGGCTGTCGAAAGTGCCGCTAAACCCCAATAAAAAATAGAAAGCGCATATCCTGAATTTGTTAAGTGATCCCGACTGCCAAATATTCCAACTCCATCACCATGCAAGAAACTTTGCTGTTTATTCGAAATCCGATTCCGATTACGATTCGCAAATCGTGCTTCCGAGTCGATTCGATCCAATTCCAATCTGATTCCAATATACGCTACCTTTCGTAACATCCGTTTTTTTTTAATATTTAAAAGCACTGACGCAATGCTATATTGGTAGAAATGTGTGGTCGTCATTTCAATTTCACCACTAACCCACTCGCACTTTGCTGACGATAACCGGGTAATATCTGGGCATTGGTGGGTAGGACTCGTTCAAGTATGCAGACGAGTCAGTCCCGAAATACCAGTTTAGAATGCATCAGAATGTGATATGAATATGATTTTCAATCAGAAGGGGAAATACGTCGAAAATATGCCATAAATTTGAGTACTCGAGCTACGTATACCCCAGATTCCAAACACCCCACCCGACCACCACCGCGACCACCATTCTAGCTGTAGTTAATGAATGTCAGATGTCCCGAGATCAATTCTCAGTCGGGGAAAGTTCTCGAGGTGTCCGAACACTTTCTATCAGCATCAATTGTGGGCCTGATGCTGTCACAGCGAGCCGTCCTATCGGGGGTAACGTAAAGTGGCTAGCCCCTCTGTGGAGAGAGATAGGCTACGTGCGGGCTAAAGATCCCTTCATACTATTAGAGAAGAATGATCCCACAACCCTGCGCCATTGTCCAGGGAGAGGCCTTATTGGGACAGTAAGCCACGATTTTGAAAAAAACATAAGTTGGCCAATCAATAAAATCACAATTTCCATTATGCAGAATGACCCTCTTGTTTTAAATATCATTGGTATAAAAGCGTCCGATTCGATTAAAAAAAATACATTTTGGGCGAGAATTTCTCAGATATTTAAAAAATGCTCGTGTTTCAATCCTAACTGGGTAGCCGATCACTCACGGAAAATTCCGAGGCAATGTTATTTTCCATTTTCGTCGAAATCAGCTTTCTAAAAAGAAAATATGTGAAGTTTCTGTTCACGCGGGTCAATATATAGCGTGCGCGGCAATGAAATGATTGCCGTTGTCGATAAACATACTGTGGGTTTTATTGGATACATAACTGCAATTTATTATCTAACTGTGTCCAGTTAGTGCTAAAATAATGCACAGTTGTTATCCGTAGCAAGCATTTATTCGAGTAGAAGCAGAGTTTCAAAATTTGAATTTGCGTGTATTCAGAAGCGATGTCACGAGGATTCCTCGAATTTATTTTCCTTTACGATATCTTTCGAGTAACTTCGTTTACATCTTCGCAATGTCATGTTTTCTGAAATTTCGTCTACAGCGAGGCTTTTTAACCCTTTACCCAACGTAACGGCAACAACCGGTCAGCGCTATTAAAAAAAATTGCCATTCAGTTTTCATTATTTCTTTCATTTTTAGCTCAACTTTGGCGAAGCCAAATTTGAGGTATTGCCATGGCCTGTAGCCCGTCGTCTGTCCGTCCGTCCGTCCGTCCGTCGCGCCGTACACACGCTCGGGCTAGAGGCCGTATTTATGAACCGATCTTTACGAAACTTCTTGGGTACCTTTGATATCACCGTGAGACGAGAACGAGTGTTTCGCGGTCCAGCCCCAAATTTAAGATGGCCGATGGCAGCCATTTTGTACGAAAATTAGGTGCAATCAGATTTTTGCGCAGAACTTCCATATGAAAGCTCCGATTTGAATAATTTTTTGCATATAAATGTTTAGCACCATGGGATACATCACATATAATACAGTTTTTTTTTCTCGTGCGTAAATTATGCAAATTAGACTAACTTTGATTTATTTAGTGTTACTTTCAGCACTGTAAGTGCAAATGCCAATACGGCTCGGGCTAGAGGCCATATTTCTGACCCGATCTTTACGAAACTTCTTGGGTACCTTTGTTATCACCGTGGGGCGAGAACGGGTGTTTTGGGGTCCGGTCTGAAATTCAAGATGGCTGCCAGTAGCCATTTTGTACAAAATTAGGTGCAATCAGATTTTTGCGCAGAACTTCCATATGAAAGCACTGATTTGAATAATTTTCTGTGTGAATGTTTAGTACCATGGGATACATCACATATAATACGGGTTTTTTTCTCGTGCATAAATTATGCCAATTAGACTAACTTTGGTCTATTTAATGTTATTTTCAGCACTGCAAAAGCAAATGCCAATACGGCTCGGGCTAGAGGCCATATTTATGAACCGATTTTTACGAAACTTCTTGGGCACCTTTGTTATCACCTTGAGACGAGAACGAGTGTTTTGGGGTGCAGTCCGAAATTCAAGATGGCTGCCGGTGGCCATTTTGCACCAAAATTGGTGCAATCAGTTATTTGTATAGAACTTTTGTATGAAAGTTCTGATTTGAATAAATTTCTGTATGAATGTTTAGTAACATGGAATACATCACATATAATAAGGTTTTTTTCTCGTCCAAAAATTATGCAAATTAGATGAACTTTGATTTATTCAGTGCTACTTACACACTGTAAGTGCACATGTCAATACGACTCGGGCTGGAGTCTGTATTTTGAACCGATCTTCACGAAACTTCTTGGGCACCTTTGTTATCACCTTGGGATGAGAACGAGTGTTTCTGGGTGCGGTCCAAAATTCAAAATGGGTGCCAGTGGCCATATTGTACCGAAATTAGGTCAAATCAGTTTTTTTGTACACAACTTCTATGCGGCTCGGGCTAGAGGCTGTATTTATGAACCGATCTTTACAAAACTTCTTGGGTACCTTTGTTATCACCGTGGGACGAGAACGAGTGTTTTTGGAGGCGGTCCAAAATTCAAGATGGCCGCCAGCAGCCTTTTTGTACCAAAATTAGTGCAATCAGTTTTTTGTACAGAACTTCTGTATGAAAGTTCTGATTTGAATAAATTTTTGTAGGAATGTTTAGTAACATGGAATACATCACATATAATACAGGTTTTTTTCTCGTGCAGAAATTATGCAAATTAGATGAACTTTTATTTGTTCAGTGCTACTTATACAGAGTAGGTGCACATGTCAACACGGCTCGGCCTGGAGTCTGTATTTATGAACCTTTGTTATCACCTTGTGACAGGAACGAGTGTTTTGGGGTGCCTTTGTTATCACTGTGCTATGAGAACAAATATTTTGGGGTTCAGTCAGACCCACTCTGGGACTCAAAGATTTCTTTTCCAGTTTAGCATCTAACTGTCGCCCACCTTTACAATACTTTATCTACACATTTGTTACAGGCTACGGTCAGCATTTATGTACAGACCGTTACAATACTTTACATGTACCTTTGTTATCAGGTCACTACCCAGATGTTTGTCATTGCTGTGTCACATACTATACATGTCCATGTCTTTAACAAGTTGAGCTACAGTGTCATTGACACTTTCATTTATCTCAGAAACATAGATTAAGACCCCTTTTGGGGTCCTAAACTACGTTTTGACGCAAAAAACGGAAAAAATTAGTTATTCAAGGATTTTATTTGCAAGTGTCGTCGGCCTTTAGTGTTAGATAAAGGGTTAATCACAGATTTAAGTAATTTCGCGTTACTTCTGATGTCTTACACTTTGCATGCAATGGTTTTTTTCATAAACAAGCAACACCTGAGAGTCAATATTTCTTCAAATTGGCGGATTATTGTACGTTCAATGTCCTTGTGAAATGAAATAAACTGGGTCGCGGTGGATCAGTAGGTAGAGGTGCAGGCTGCAAGCCGAGAGGTCCTCGGTTCGAATCCCACCTGCGGCAACCGCTTTGTGACCCTGGGCAAGACACCTCACCCCCATTGCCCACCTGGGGGCCCGGTGACGTTATGTACTAGGGCGTACTGCTCGTCGATGGTGCAACTGTCTTCAACAAATGCTAACCCTCCTTGTGTGGAGAAAGTATGCTGGAAAGCTGACAATTGCTCGCCGTTGTTCGGAGGTTCTCTCCGGGTACTCCGGCTTCCTCCACCCATAAAACTGCCGTGGTCATGCTTAGCCATTATGCAGAAATATGTGACCTTAAACACCAATAAATAAATAATGATATAAACTCAAAACTAACGAATATAGCATCGATAAATACAGCATATCTGTTCCCAAGCCCCCTTCCAAACTAAGGCTGTCACGATTAATCGATTGTCGATCGGTCACGCCGAAATCGATTAGTATTTTTCGTTGTTGAAGAATCGGAAAATTTTACCCTGTTTTACACGTTTAATAATTAAAATAAAATTGATAAAAAACTATTGTTTCTAAAGGTAAATGGCCAAGAACGCTGACGTTAAACCTCAAGAAGCCGTCAGAAGCATTTGTCTTTTAGGTACATTCAAAGCTTTGATGTTCTGAACTTTTGAACCGTCAGTGTAATAATCAAGACCGGTCGGCAGTTAGCAACTGACGACCGGTCTTGATTATTACACTGACGGTTCAAAAGTTCAGAACAGCAAAGCTTTGAATGTCCATAAAAGAGGATCGTCTTCATTGTTCACTTGAGGTAGGTCAACTGACTTGAACTTCATTTTTAACGGGATCGGGAAGTTTCGTCCCCGGGAAGATTCGTCCTCGGGAAGTTTCGTCCCCGGGAAGATTCGTCCCCAGTTAGTGGGAAGTTTCGTCCCCGGGAAGTTTCGTCCTCAGAACTTGTTAAATAATCATAAGCGTAGGTCTGGCGTGGGATTGTAAGGTACATGGACAAGTTATAGTATCTTGGTTAATCATATTTTATTAAATTTTTACTCAATGGTTTACAGGTCAAAAACTGATAACAACAAAATATACAGTAAAAACATAACACGAAAATACAATGGTAAAATAAAAACACCAATAATTAGTCACAAAAAAAAATTAATGAACATGCAGACAATATTTTATACGAGGAGTTGATTCACGCAAGCAGCGGCAAGCTCATTAAATTTCTTTTGTGACAAATTATTCGAAATTATTCGAGAATGTCTCTTACAATAACACGAAAATATATGGTAAAATTAAAACACCAATAATTTGTCACAAAAAAATTTAATGAACATGCAGATAATATTTTATATGAGGAGTTGATTCACGCAAGCAGCGGCAAGCTCATTAAATTTATTTTGTGACAAATTATTCGAGAATGTCTGTTACAATCTAACAAAGTTTCATTTGTATTTTAAATAGTTCATCAGTTGAAAAAACACCCTAAGATCCATCCGACTGTACCAGTTAAAAAAAAACACCGTAAGATCCAACCGAGTGTATTCACATCAAAAGAATTATGCAAACATATTTATATTAATGGGGAAAAATAAAGTCAGAAGAGTAACATTCCACGCATAATAACGTATATTAACATGATACACACAGGTCCTTGATTAATTTTTTATTAAAAATATGTCAGAATTCTATATCATTTACCATTCAAGTGGGAAGTTTCGTCCTCTATAGAGGACGAAACTTCCCGGGGTCGAAACTTCCCACTAACATGGGGACGAAATTTCCCGGGGACGAATCTTCCCTGACCCATTTTTAACGACTTCAAAGAGAGGGCGAGGGTGTGTGTGTGTGGGGGGGGGGGGGGGGGGCATCTATGTACGATTAATCGATTATTATCGATTATTTGCGACGATTGAACGATTCCAAAATTCAAAAGTCGTGATAGCCCTACCTTCCACCCATCTTTAGAACTCTGCATACATGCAAACTGATTTCGAAATATCAAAATTCAATCTGCTAATTTGTCCCATAATGCAACAAGGGATTTAACTAATTTATTCTTATTTGACAGCGCTCATTGAGCTCTGTCAGACTCAATTTAATTGCATAAATTCCAAGTTGCTTATGGGGAAAAAATTAAAATTAAAATTTGGTAAATTTGCCATCAGTGTTTTTGGGGTAGTCAAACGTGAGTCGTTACAAACTCTATTCCTTGGGGTCTGTTGGGATCGGCAATTTCCGATACATGAAAGATTTACGGAGAGTATTTCTGTGTGGTGGCAGAAATAGTTGTCGCGAAGTTTCCGTGTATCGGAAATCGATGGTGCAGTTTGTGAAAAAAATAAATCGTATTTCTTTTGCAAAGAGTCGAGACATTTGCTCCGTTGAAGTGTGTCCATCACAAATGCCTCCCAGGACAGGGACAGAACAAACTGATCCGAAATTCGATTAAGGAATATATACCTTTTTTCTGTTCATGTATTTTCAGGCAAAATGATTGGCTGAAGTATTTCTTTTTTTCCATAATTAAATGAACCGAAAAAAACGCATTTAGGTCCGCCCTAAACCACGGAAAAGAACACCTGCACGCTCATATATTGTTTCAACATGAAAAGTAATTAACAGTTATCTCATCATATTAAAAATCTAATAAACAATAAAATCCTTATCGCGCTTTTTATTCATTTCACCCCATTGCCCATGTGGAGGCACCGGCGGTGGCGTTGTGTACTGTCCGACAGGAGGTGACCCTAGCTGTCGAAAATGTCGTTAAACCTCAAGAAAAGAAAAAAAAAACCCAGAAAACGCGTAGCCCATTTACACTATGTTTGGCCTTTGTTTTTTGGGGTTTCATAACTCAAGAAATAGACAGAAACAAACTATCATTCCTTATATATGTCAGATTCAGAATTCGATTGAAATGAAAACCATCCAGCACTATTCTCCAAAATCGCCAATTAATTAGTCTGTGTGAAACACACAGACTATTGTTTTTGTATGGTTTCTTTTTCTTTTCTTTTTTTTTAAATCTTCTTCTTCTTTTCTTCTTCTTCTTCTTCTTCTTCTTCTTCTTCTTCTTCTTCTTCTTTCTTCTTCTTCTTCTTCTTCTGTCTTCTGTCTTCTAACCACTTTTTTGTCCGCAAGATAACGTGAAAATGAATTGCCCGATCTCGTTGATTTTTGGCATACTGACAGAGAGTCAGAAGTTCTCAGCACCTAATATTTTTTTCAGATTCCTGGGGCATTAAGGGTCTCCGTGGGGTGTTTTGAAAGTGGGTCACGCCCATATCTCAGGCGTGGTATGACCTACGGACCTGGGACCAACACCAAATGAGTCGACACTCGATGGAGGTTCAAAATATGGGTCAAGGTCACGGAGGTCACCCAGGGGTCATTAAGTGCATTTTTCATAATTGCTGGAAATCACATTTTTTGACCCCCTAAAGTATTCCTGACATACACACATGCATTTTGACGTAAAAAAGTGGGCGTGGCCAAAATTTGCAAGTTTGTCACGTCCATATATCAGGCGTGGTATGACGTATGGACCTGGGACCAACACCAAATGAGTCGACACTTGATGGAGATTCAAAATATGGGTCAAGGTCACGGAGGTCACCTAGGGATCATTGAGTGCATTTTTCAGAACTGCTGGAAATCACATTTTTTGACCCCTTAAAGTATTCCTAACGTACACACATGCATTGTGACGTAAAAAAGTGGGCGTGGCCAACATTTTTAAAAGTGGGTCACCCCCATATCTCAGGCGTGGTATGACGTATGGACCTGGGACCAACACCAAATGAGTCGACACTTGATGGAGATTCAAAATATGGGTCAAGGTCACGGAGGTCCCCTAGGGATCATTGAATGCATTTTCAGAATTGCTGGAAATCACATTTTTTGAGCCCCCCCCCCCCAAAAAAAAAGTATTCCTGACGTACACACATGCATTCTGACGTAAAAAAAAGTGGGAGTGGCCAAAATTTTTGAAAGTGGTATGACCTACGGATCTGGGACCAACACCAAATGAGTCGACACTCGATGGAGGTTCAAAATATGGGTCAAGGTCACGGAGGACAACTGGGGGTCATTGAGTGCATTTTTCAGAATTGCTGGAAATCACATTTTTTGACCCCATAAAGTATTCCTGACGTACACACATGGGTATCACCGCAGTGCGTCATGGGTAGCCTGTGGTGCAACAGTTATGAACATTATGTCCATGGCTGTATGGTATGGACTATGGTATGGCCATATCTTCCGTTGTAATATACTATTCAACAAAAGTAGGGGATATTTGAAAAAAGTGAGATATATGAAGAAATATATTTATATTTTCAGTAGGCAGTTGAGGCATTGCACTGTGACATCTGGTAAATGATTTCAGCGATAGTTGGGTGTCTGACAAGCACACATTCAACGCATGGAGCTGTAGAAGACATGGGCGGTCAGTCAGAGAATTTACCATATTCAGTCCAAGACCTCAATACCTTGTAAATCCTCCTCGGTTCGCGAGACAAGCACGGATTCGACGTGGCATACTCCTCACCAAGCGTCCAATATCAGCTTGACTGATGTTATTCCATTCTTCCTGCAGTGCAGCGGCTAGTTCCTGGACACTGGTGGGGGTGGGGGGGGGGGGGGGGGCTGTTGACATGCGAACGCAACTGCCAAGCATATCCCAGACGTGCTCGATTGGTGAAAGGTCTGGAGTTTGTGCTGGCCAAGGCAGTGTAGTGATGTTCTGCTCGTGGAGGAAGTCTGTAGCGACACGGGCCCTGTGTGCGCTCTTGCATTGTCATCTTGGAAAATAAATCGACGGCCATGACGTCGCGCAAATGGCACCACATGAGCTGCCAACATGTTGTCACGGTAGTACTGCCATGTGACACGCCCTTGGATGACATATAATGTTGTTCTGCTTGTTATGGTTATGCCTCCCCACACCATAACCGACCCACCACCAAAACGATCGTGCTGCCTAACGGTTATGTCATGGTAACGTTCGTTCCGCAGCCGCCACACTCTGTTTCGCCTGTCGTGGAAGGCGAGAGTGAACCTCGATTTGAAAATATGACGTTGCTCCACCGACGATTGCCCCAGCGCTGTCGTGCTCGACACCAATTACGGCTTGCTGCGATGTGACGTTCAGTCAAACGTGGAATTATTCGAGGTCGTCGAGCGTATAAATTCCAGCTGTGTATGCGATTTCGGATAGTCTGACTACTGACTCGCACATCTGTCGCTCGGTGCAGTTGCTGTCCAATTTCTGAGGCACTTTGATGGCGGTTACGTAATGCTGTGGTTCGGATGAAACGATCCTGGTTAGCAGTTGTCGCCCTTGGATGACCTGACCGACGTCTGTCATCAACATTGCCTGACTGACGGTAGCGTGACAACAAACTGCAAATTACCGATTGAATAACGTTGAGAATTTCAGCCACTGCTGTCTGTCTGTTGCCAGCTTCCAACATGCCAGCGACACGTAAACGTTCGTCGCGTGTCAGTCTTCGCATGTACCTCAAAAGTTACGTTTCGACCAAAAAACTCTTGATAACGAGTTTATACCAAGAAAAGAACGACGAAACCTCCGAAAAAGCCTGTCCAGTACAAATGAAAATTTCAAAACGTACCCCACAAACATGAACGCGGCGCTCGTGCAAAAAACCTGCACGAAGTTTTCGTGGACCGGTGACATTCATGATCCACACTAAACTTGGTAACATATTGATGTGTCCAATCACGAGTATCCAATACCATTTTCCGAAAATATCAACATCAGTTTGGATATCCCCTACTTTGTTGAATAGTATATTTAGCTTGTCTAGTGGGGCGCTGATGGTAACCGGTTCTCGTCAGATCACCGAAGTTAAGCAACGTCGAGCCCGGTTAGTCCTCGGATGGGTGACCGTCTGGGCCATCGATTTGGACTCCCGCGTTGTGTCCCTGGACAAGGCACTTAACCCCGATTGTCCACATGGGGGCACGATGGCGCCGTGTACTAAGGCGTACTGCACGTCGATGGTGCGCATGTCTTCAACCAATCTAACCCTGCCTGTGCTGCAGTGCGGAGTTACGATGTTGGGGAGCTGGTAGCCGCTCGTCTTTGCTCGGTGGTTCTCTCCGATTATTCCGGCTTCTCCACCCGTAAAAACTGTCCCGGTCATGGTTAGCCATTGTGCATAAGTATGTGACCTTAAACACCAATAAATAATAATAATAATAGCTTGTCTAATCTGTTCAGTTCCTAATCCTTTGTGTCCTATTAATGGCGCCTCAGTGCTGCGTTGTGCTGAAGGGTTTATTTGACTGTCTTGTGCCGTTGTATAGTGTGTACCCCTTGCCCACCCCTCCCCCCCCCCCCCCGTCCCGTATGCGCCTGACTATTTGTCAAGAAATAGGCGGTATTTATACCTTAAAAATACAGTATTCATATATTTGTGTTGTTTAATTTTCATTTAAAGCTCTGATCGACCCGACCAAATTATTATAGCGACGAACATCGTTGAGTTACATCTGCATCGGAAATGCAATTTTATAAATAACTGTTCTTACCTATTGGCGGGAAATTAAAATCGGGCTTTTCTTACGCGCATTCCTCATTTAATAAAATGAAAGTGTCAATGACACTGTAGCTTAACTTGTGTGTTGTGTTTGATGAAAAGGATAATGTTCAATGTTATGAAAGGATTATGAAATAAGACAAGAATTGTGATAATGGGAATATGTTCATTTCTGTTCCCTGTATGCTATGTTTATGATAAAAATAATATGAGGTGTACACTGTTCTAAAGATCTGAGGGGTGGGTTAATATGACCTCACAGTTAATATACGTGGCCCCTCACAGTTAACGTATATCAACAAAAATTACAGTGAAATTATTCCAAAATGAGTCATCCTATCAAGTTACATTAAAATCCCCTTCATTAAATATGCACTGTAGACTGTGCTAAAGGTTTTCGGGCTTTGGGCCCCTGTAGCCCGTCAGTTTCCCAATTGCGTCCAAAGGGGACATTCTCATCTAGACATTATATGAAGTCAATCTACCAAGTTACTATGAGGGATACTATGACATCCCTCCAATAAATACGACCTGTAGACTGTGCTAAAGGTTTTTGGGCTTTGGGCTCTGGCAGCCATCATGGTTTGAATGGTCGCAACCAAAAGGGGACAATCTCATCTGGGCATCATCTGGAGTGATCCTATGAAGTTACAATGAAATTCCTTCATAAATATGACCTGTAGACTGTGCTCAAGGTTTTTGGGCTTCGGGCACTTGTAGCCATCACAGCTGACCAATCACGACCAAAGGGGATGTCATCATCTAGGCATTAAATGGAGTCAAACCTAATAGGTTACAATGAAATCCTTCCATAAATATGACCTTTTACCTATGCTAAAGGTTTTTGGGCTCGGGCACCCATCAAGGCTGAATGACCACGATCAAAAGGGGGACGTTCTCAATCCAGACATTATTTGGAGTCATCCTACCAAGTTACAGTGAAATCCCCTCATAAATATGACCTGTAGACTGTGTTAAAGGTTTTTGGGCTTCGGGCACCTTTAGCTGTCACAGTTGCCCAATCATGTCCAAAAGGGGACGTTCTCATCTAGACATTATATGAAGTTAACCTACCAGGTTACAATGAAATCCCTTCATAAATATGACCTGTAGACTGTGCTTAAGGTTTTCGGGCTTCGGGCTCGGGCAGCCATCATGGGTGAATGAACGCGCGTTCTCATCTAGACATTATATGAAGTTAACCTACCAAGTTACAATGAAATCCCTTCATAAATATGACCTGTAGACTGTGCTAAAGGTTTTCGGGCTTCGGGCTCGGGCAGCCATCATGGGTGAATGATCGCAACCATAGGGGACAATCTCATCTGAGCATCATCTGGAGTGATCCTAAGAAGTTACAATGAAATCCCTTCATAAATATGACCTGTAGACTGTGCTCAAGGTTTTCGGGCTTCGGGCACTTGTAGCCATCACAACTGACCAATCACGACCGAAAGGGGATGCCATCATCTAGGCATTATATGGAGTCAACCTAACAGGTTACAATGAAATCCTTCCATAAATATGACCTTTTGCCTATGCTAAAGGTTTTTGGGCTCGGGCACCCATCAAGGCTGCATGACCGCGATCAAAATGGGACGTTCTCATCTAGACATTATTTGGAGTCATCCTGCCAAGTTACAATGAAATCACTTCATAAATATGACCTCTAGACTGTGCTAAAGGTTTTCGGGCTTCGGGCTCCTGTAGCCGTCACAGTTGCCCAATCACGTCCAAAGGGGGACTTTCTCATCTAGACATTGTATGAAGTCAACCCACCAAGTTACAATGAAATTCCTCAATAAATATGACCTGTAGACTGTGCTAAAGGTTTTCGGGTTTTGGGCTCGGGCAGTCGTCACGGTTGGCAGATCATGCCCAAATGGGGAAATTCTCATCTAGACATCATAAGGAGTCATCCTACCAAGTTACAATGAAATCCCTCCACATTAAACATGACCTGCAGACTGTGCTAAAAGTTTTTGGTTTTGGGTTTCGGGCTTGGGCAGCCATCACGGTTGATAGATCATACCCAAAAGGGGACGTTCTCATCTAGGCACTATACAGAGGCATCCTACCAAGTTACAATGAAATCCCTTCATAAATACGAACTGTAGACTGTGCTAATGGTTTTCGGGTTTTGGGCTCGGGCAGCCATACCGGTTGCCCGATCGCGACCAAAAGGGGACGTTCTCATCTAGACATGACCCCAAACCTGCATATGAAATTTCGTGACGATCAGACAAGAACTGCGGGGTGTAGCCCGTGCTAAAGGAAAATGTGAACAGACGTCACAGACTCACAACAGACTCACAGACTCACAGATTCACAGACTAACAGACTTCCACACGCGTGATGGCAATAGCTCATCTTGACTATGTCAAGTTAAGCTAAAAATGATGTTTTCTCAGAAGTTCGCTCGTAAATGTTGATCTTCACTGAATTATATCAATACCATAACCCCGGGGGAGACAATAATATCTCGGTTGGCGGTAATGGATCCGTAGGAGAAATATTTGAGAAGTGTACAAATATCAAAAAAAAAACGCGCGAAATAATCCGAGACCCGCAGTTGTTTTAGAGGTTGGATGGGGCGGTGTGTGTGAGAAACAATAATGTCTCTCGGTTGGCGGGAATGTATCCACTGAAGTAATATTTGACAACATGTATTTGAGAATACTTACCGTCTTGGGAGAGTTAAAATGAAAGTGACTGACAAATATTTAATCAAATTCATGGACTAAATGTAGAGAAGCAAACACTGCCTTGTTAACCGCGCGCGTCTGTCGCAGCGGTACAGAAGCTGATCAGACAGAGCGGAACGCTTGATGACCCTTCTGGACCTCATACCCAGTACTTTGAAACGATTTCGCGTAGTTCTGTTGCACAAATGCCTATTGGGAGCCAAAAGCGTTTCAACACCCCACTTGAAGCAAAGGTTCACACCTAACGAGGCTTGCCAGACTCCGAACTTCCCGAGGAGAGGTCTTTTGGGGTTGTCCAGGCCTTCGTCGGTACTTAACATCGTTGGGTTTTTTTATGCTTTTTGACAAGTCTGCTGATGACAGAATGTCTATAGCCAAGGTGCCTTCCAATAGCTTTGAATGGCATGCCTGTTGGGTGCATGCCAACGATTTGCATCTTAGTGCCCCTGGCAG